>BLKR01015565.1:0-63541 GCA_011170035.1 Teleogryllus occipitalis
TAAAGGTGCGTACGTAATGTTCCATCATTCCAGTAAGGTATTTCAACTCTCTGAGATCGTTGTTTAAGGTACGAACATAACCAATCTAGAGCAATACCACGAATTCCATAAGAAGGTAATTTGGAAAGTAAAATGTCATGATCAATGACGTCAAAAGCTTTTGAGAGATCTAAAAATAATCCAATAGGTGCCTCGTTTTGATCCAATGATGAGGCGACATCTTTAAGAAAAGAAAATATAGCTGTTTCTGTTGATTTTGATTTTCTAAATCCATGTTGGCAATCTGAAAGCGCGTCGTGTTTAGTGAGAAAAGTTTCCATTCGTACGTAAAAAAGTATCTCTAATATTTTTGAAAAAACTGATAGAAGAGAAATGGGCCGATAATTTTGAATTTCATTTTTGTTGCCTTTTTTGAAAAGCGGCTTAATTTTAGCCGTTTTGAAAATATCTGGAAACGTTCCAGTGCATAAAGATGCATTAAATATGTGAGTTAACGGGTGTATAATGGCATACGCACAAGTCTTTAACAAAGAATCTGGGAATTCATCTAAATCGGACGAATATTTATTTTTTAGTTTACCGATTATTTTGAGAATTTCATAGGAAGAAGTTTCGGAAACGAACATTGTGTCTAAAATTTTGGGTGAACTGTCTGGTTTTGAATTTTGTGGTTGAAGACTCTTAGTGAGATCGGCAGCAATTCTCGAAAAGTATTGGTTAAAGAGATTAGCCACTGTTGCCGGATCGTTCACATTTATATCGTTATATTTTAAAACAACATTCTCTACAGGTTTTCTAGTTGATTTGGTAGTATTTTTTATTATATTCCACATTGCTTTTGTTTTATTATTTGAGTTCAAAATATCCTGATTGTTTTTCATGATTTTAGCCTGCCTTATGACTTTTCGTAACAATGTTTTGTATTTTTTAAAGTAGATAAGGAAATCTTGAGATACGTCATGACGTTTAGAAATAAAGTAAAGTTTTGTTTTGCCATAAAAACCCTAATTTTTGGGCTAGAAAGGCAAACAAGGTGTCCATTCAACCCTAAATTTACTCTACATTACAGATTTTGTTAGTAGAACCCGCCAAAACCAATAGTTTCCTTACAATTAACAAATACCTGTTTTCAAAACAATAAAATGTTTTGCATATAATCCCAATTTTTTCTCAGAGCTTATTGAACCAAGAAATTAACTCTTGTTAACAAATTCTTAGGTTTTTAGAACCTTCTCATGGCCATGAGATTACATATAGATTTTTAGAAGTTACCAATTTTGAGAAAATTGCTGTTGAAAAATTACCCTTATACTAGCATACTTATTCTAATTACAGAAAAATAGCTTATAACCAAAGGATGCAAAATCTTCTCGGTTGGGCTTCTAAGATGGTTCTTGGCTTCTTGAAGACACAAAAATGCAAAGTTAATTGCAACTTAAATTTAAAATTTAATAACATATACAACATTTATACACACCGAAAAAATTAAATAAATAAATAAAAATACAATTTGGATACAGAAAAGAAAAAACACACAAAACAAATAATTTACCAATACTTATGTACAATAATTACTTATAAGGCTTTCATAAGTTATTAATTCATGAGTTCTAATTAGTGTGGTGACAGAGCCGCAGTTACCAAGCATGTATTATTTTGAATATATTGTGTCTCATAAAAATACATGACACTAACATATCAGAATAAACTTTGTTAATTAGTTATTACACAATTTTGTAAGACTTATAACAGATAACAGTGAGTAATATTAGAATAGCAAATATTTGTCAGTCAATGAAACAATACTAATGCCGTACATGAGGTTAATGCCAACTGTGGAGTACAAGAGAGTACATAAAACCAAGAGATATTCAAGAAAATACTGAAACCATAGTTCACTTTCTTTTATTATTTTTATTTTATGCTATTAATTCTAGTGTACGAATACCAAAGTTGCACAAAACTGAATATTGCTCTCTTTTATATTTTTTTTAAATTAATGCTCGAATTGATTCTAACGCAGAGCCTATGTTTTTTTCAGTTTCTAATGTGGTTGTTTCTCATTTTATAACGTCTGTTTAAAAAAAAACTTTATTTTAACCTAAAAAATTAGATATCTTGTGAAAGCTAAATGTGCAGACAGAAATGGCAAAATAGTGTGTGTTTTTGAACGTATGCTCGTAAATACATTCAGATGTCGCGTGTTAAGCGCACAATTTGTGCAAAATTTGCGTGCTGAATGCCCGAAAAATTGGAAGGGAATTTTTGATTTCAAAGCAGCGTTCTCTGCTAGCCCCATCAACGAAATAAGACTATTGAGCATGATGTAGGATGTCTATCCCAGGCCTATCACGTACTTGCTCGTACCAGGGGGGATTAATTCCGGGGTGGGCACCTTAGGCGCTGGCCTCTATCCTCACCCCCCGCAGACGTACAAGTACGCCTTTGGGGTGGTATCTGGGTCTCGCCAGAACGCAGTTGACCCTCACGGTAAACTCTCCATACAATGCCTGGGCATACAGTACCGTAGTCTGGACAATGCGCCATTCACATGCGCCGGGAACAAGTTCCCTCCTCTTTGCCCAGAGTGTCGGGCCACTGCCACGACGAATCCGAGTGCCCAACTAGGGGACACCCGACTAAGGCCCGGGCGGCTCGGAGCCCCCATCCCGTCTCCCCATTGCGTACCGCCAGCTCACGACGTGGGTAACGCCGGTTCCGAAGCAACATGGCGGGTGGTAAGTTGGTCCAGCCGAACTTTAAAAGGAGTACTCCGAAAGGCATCCTTCGCCGAATCCTGCTCCAAGGTTGACGCGCCATAGGCCTAACTGGGGGGTGACCGGTTGCCGGTCCAGGTGTTCGTCTACGATTCTTCACCAGAAGCCGCGACAACCTAGGTCATCGCGACCCCCTGCGGGAATGAACATGTGTGGATGACGAGTCCTCAGCGTTGCCGGGTAATTTATGTTTCGCCCGCTCCAACCACCATTTCCCGAAAATATATGTACATCACCGCCTCTCGACAACAATACCCGGAATCATTTTTCAGATTTATTGCTCATGGCTCGGCGTTGCTGTCTTTCAAATTTGTTTATACACGGCTACTTCACTTTAGGATTAGTCATCCTTTGTTTGTCATTATTTGCCTTAACCTTCTACCTATACAGTTTGTGTGTGGTGGAGTATTTAGTTCTGAAGTCAAACTGGAAGTTCGTTATTTTGTTGTTCTTAGAGTATTTAATTAATCTTAATGAGTTTTAATCTAGATAATCACTGTGGTTCACACCATTAACTTATTAACGGTTTACGATATAGAAATGTAGATTTGACTCAACAATGTAGAATCGAGGGGCAAGTAATATTCTGCATAGGCATGGTTCGTAATATTTTTTTGTTTTTGAGAAATTTAATCATCTTTCATTTTTTAAATGGGATAATATATTTTTCTCTCCGGAAATGGATAGATCATATAAAGAGGAATCCAATGATGTTTCATATGCGTGTATTTTGTTAGAAATTTTAGTATAAAAATAGACTTTCTTTTTGAAAATGTATTTTATCCTTGTTCCACTACAGACATAAACTTTCAAGATATTGAATACATAAATGTAACTCATTCAAATTAAAATCAATTGATATATTAATTAACTAAAGCATACAATTTAACTTATGTACATAAATACTGAGGGATACCCTTACACGGACTTCTAACATCTTGTTTTAATTGATTAAATACATTTTTTTATTATTGTAAAAAAACAATGGTATTATATTTTGGAAATAGTATTTATTGTATTAATTATATATAGTAGTCAAATTAGGGAGTTGGTAGTAAATCATTTGAAGGTTTAAATAGAATTCTTGAATTTATTGAGAAGTTTTCCTTAGTTTAAAACCTCCATAAAGTGGGCTAGAGTGTAAGGATGAGTAGAAATGTTTTTGAGATTTTTAGTATCCAAGTTTTTATGTTTTGAATTGAGAGTTCTTTGAGTAACTGTTCATTTCTTATAAACCATGGTGCATTAACTGGCTAGCATAGAAATTTATTTTGTATAATCTGCAATTTCTAAATGTGTATTGGAGCAGCACCTCCCCAAATGAGACTAGCATAAGTTAATGAAGGTCGTATTATTCCCTATCTATTGATAGGGAAGTTTCTGTTTAAATTTAAATTTTTGTTAATCAGTGGATATAATAGAATCATTTTGATAAGTGTTTTTAGTACATTTGTAATATGACCTCTCCATGTGAGTCGTCGATCAAAATCAAGTCTTAATAGTTTGCAGGTTGTGAGGTAGGGCGCCATTTAATATCTTTACAATTTAGAATTAGAGGATAAATTAATTTTTTCTTAGGGTGAAAATTTTAGCCTGACATTTAGAGTGATTAATAAGTATGTTCCATTTATTAAACCAATCAGTGAGCATATTTATGTCATCTTTTAGAATATATCTGCCTACATGTAGATCTTTATGTGATGTATAGACTGCCTTGTCGTGTGCAAATAATGCAATTTCTGAATCTAGTAGTGAAGGGATATCAGATATGAATCCTCCGCAGGCACTGGCGGAGACCGGCGGGCACAGAGTGCCGTCAACACTCGCTGCCGGCGCCTGGCGAAATGTAAGCCCTGGGGGCGAGTTGGATTCTTGGCCTTTGACGACAATTCGTCGCTGATAGCCGAAGCACGGAGGGCAGACAAAGGGCTCATACGCAGAAAGAAGCCTTTAAGTTTTTTCAGGAGACGTACAATTCGATTCAAAATAACAACCATATTGTAGAAGTTAATTTTAGACATATTTTTATTAAAACTAGCAAAGTAATCTTTGGTGTCAGTCCTTGGGCTATTGCAAAGAACACTATTCAATGCCTTGTTCTGAAGTTGGGTTCTTTCTTTGTTTTTTATTCTTGTCATTGCATAGAAAAGCTGATCACAACATTATGTTGACCCAAATAATGATATAATATTCGCTGCATTTTATGAAGCTAGGGGAAAACCGCCGCATGTAAATTCTGATATCATCGCGACCAATAAAGAGTATTAAAATGTCTGTTAGAAGTAGGGAGTTCTGAAGGTCTGCTATCCCTTCCAACTGTATCGGCGATGGTGAGACGGGAAAGAGGGTTGTGGCTTCCTCTGCCATCCATCGCGCTACTCATACAGCTTCCACGAAAAGCCGGGGTGGAGTGTGTATGTGCGGGGCGGCCTGTCCCTTAATTTGCGCTCTTCCGCGAGGGGGTTTGTGTTAGGGTGCTGGAAACAAAGTCCTGCCTCGTATACGAGACCATGGCAAAATTTGTATACTTGGGTTTCTTTACCCTGGCTGATGACACTTGATCAACTGTTACAGTTTCGTCCTTAAACGTCACCACAGTGACGTCACCGTGATGACATTTTAGCGGTGGGAAGACACCGTAACAGCTGATGTAGTGTCGTGGGCCAGTTTAGAAAAACCCAAGTATACTTTCTGGATTAAACATTTCCTTTTTTTTGATAGATTGATTTTTTTGTGTTTCCGGGCGCGTTAACTGCTTTGGTCATTAGTCTCGTAACTGTAGTGCAGGGTTTTCTCGCGAGATGGCGGTGAACTTCCTCCGCTGGATGGCGAGATGCGGCGCCGACCTACCGTCAGCTAGCGTGGTTTTTCTCTAACCAGGACTCTCCCACCAGCATGGCACCGCCCAGCCTAGACAAACTAAACTCACGACCCGTCATCCGGAATATGTGTTAGTGTAGTGCATGTTAGTGTGTGTGTGAAAGTGGAGAGGATGGGGCAAGGAAGAGGATGGAAATATAGCGCGCGGTCCGTGGCCCGTTTGTTAGGGTACTGCTGCGGCATTCGCCTGGTGTTGATCGGAGAAACCACGGAAATCTACCGATCAGAGCAGTCGCCCGCTAGAAATCTTTTCCAGACAGCGACTGAATTTGACCTAGCTGAAAAGGTACTGTTGAAAATCCTGCTGCCGTCAGGAGTCGAACCTAGAAGCTCCCGGCATCAAGCCCTGCAGTGACATCACATGCACTGAGCTACCGCTCCCGGTAAACATTTCGTCGTGAGACGCAACGGATACACTTAATACGGTGGTATTAATGAAATAATTAAAATGGTAGGTAGTAGAAGAAAGTGGTTGGATAGGAATTCTGAGTGAATTTTACAGAGTGTGTGGCTAATCTTCATAGCCTTGTGATTATTTGGAGGTATACTGAACTAAGTTACAGCCATTTTATCCTATATTTTGAATTTACATTTTATAAGTTGTATATGGCTTTTATTTAAGGCGAATATAAGCAGAGAGCGTCGCATGGAGAGTGTTTCATTCCTTCTGATGGCAACTTATTGCAATATTGAACAAAGTGCTGAAATATGCTTTTTGAAATTGGATTTTCGACGATTTGTACAATTGGAGTTATTGCCGTTTCTATGATGAATTGGTTTATTCGTAGAGTTTGTAATTTTTTGAGACAATTTAAATATTGTCCTGGTTCTGGGCGGTATGCTAAGCTAATAAATCTGTTTTCCGCTCTTGTGATTTTTCCGCTCTTGTGAGACCCAACCACCCACCCAACCACCCACCCAACCACCCACCCAACCACCCAACCACCCACCCAACCGCCCACCCAACCACCCACCCAACCACCCACCCAAACACCCACGCAACCACCCACGCAACCACCCACGCAACCACCCACGCAACCACCCACGCAACCACCCACGCAACCACCCACCCAACCACCCACCCAACCACCCACCCAACCACCCACCCAACCACCCACCCAACCACCCACCCAACCACCCACCCAACCACCCACCCAACCACCCACCCAACCACCCACCCAACCACCTACCCAACCCCCCGACCAACCACCCATCCACCCAACCACCCACCCAAGCAACCACCCAACCACCCATCAAATCACCCATCAAACCACCCACCTAACCACATACTTAACCACTCACCCAACCACCAGCCAACCACCCACCCAACCACCCACCCAACCACCCACCCAACCACCCACCCAACCACCCACTAGACCACCCACTAGACCACCCGCCTACCCAACCACCCCCGGACCACCCTTCTACCCACGGGGGGCAGATGCTCGCGCAGCGGATATGCGCCAGACAGAGCCTTCTGCACAATTACCTCTCCATTTGCAATGCGATGATTTCATTAAATGGTGCTGACTCGCCGTGCCCTCTGAAAGCTTTCAACCTCCCCCTCCTCGATTCACTCGCCGTTTGCGATTGCGATCAACAACCCATGCAGTGTTATAACATTTTATTTATATTATTAAAATGAAAACACATTACATTTAAATATACAAATCAACACTTTTAATCCATGTTCCGCATGAGTGTGGAAACGCCCCCCCCCCCCCGTCGACACGGCGCTTGTAGCTCGAGGAATATTTCATTTCAACTAAATATAGCTTGCGGCGTCTCCTTTTTCACACTAGTGCCGACCAGCGTCCACGCGTCTGTCTCGACTACTTCCGGCTATCGACCCACCGCGACAGACCCCACCTCGGCTGCTGCGGCAACAAAGAGCACTTCATGCAATGGGGAGGACGGCTAAAGAGGCGGCTCTCCACATCAGGGAATCAGGGTCAATAGGCCGCACATCGTTCGTGGTATGTGTGGAATATCAAAGTGCTCGCGTCAGCTTCCTTCGGGAGTCTGTGTCGGCAGAGAGGACCGTCTACACTTACCTTCTCGCACATAAAATTCTGGCCACTTAGGCAACTGGAAATAATACCCTTGGAGGACCATTGAAGGTGAGGTAGTCTCCCTTCAGAAACGCTAGAAATTAACCTGGATTGGATAGGTGACGTCAGGTTAAATTAGAAATTTTATGACATAAAATAATTTTAATAATTATTCAATTTTAGTACAAATTACACTACACCAAACATTTAAACAAGCATGAACTTATCTAAAGTAATTCAAGTGAAATTTTTTAAAAAAATAGTTCATTGAGACACAAATCTATGCCATTGAATAATTAACATTGCAGATAAGGCACAAATTACAGTGTTGTAATGAACCCCTTCCTTCTTACTATCAATTCTATTTGCCCCACCGTTGGGCCGCCATTTAATATAATGAATCATACTCTCTCATCTATCATTTATTTACTCTCAGCTATCTATTTCTCTTCTCCTCTGTCTGCTATCATCTATTTATTTATTTATTGATTTACCCCTTGATATTATTCCACCGTTGGGTCGCCATTTAATGTAATGTAACACTCTCTCCCTGCTCTCTCCTGCTATCTTCCTATCATTCATTAATTTTATCCTCTAACTTCTCTACGTTATCTATGCCCGCGCTCTTATCAAATATATATAATAAATCCCCTCTTTCTTTTCCCTTTTAACTATCTTTTGCCGTGGATACGCTGGCGTTCCTATACAGATATCGCAGTGAGGTAACTAGATTGTGCGTGCTAGGTTAAATTACTACAAACATCTCAATTGATCCAAAACGAACCGCATTTCTGGTTCGATCATTTATTTACGTTTCTAACTTTACTCTATTTCCATTTCTACGGCGATAATTCACCGTCTTCCTTTCTACGTTAACATATAATATCATATAACATCAACATACACAAACGAAAAAAAACAACAAAAAAACAAGATAATACACAATAACAAAAAATCATTCATACACACTAACACAGACAATATCAAAATCACATTCATCCCTCGAATGCGCATTCCCTATTTTCCTCTATTTCTACTTTATTCCTACTAACAAAACTTGATCTTCAACAAAATTGTTTTTAATTATGGGATGCGTTTTGATACGAAGCATTTCAAGGAATTCCGACACACACACACACACACACACACACATGCATATGCGTTTCACTTCCCTTTTTTCAGCTCATCTTTCGTACTGGAGACGTCCGGTGTCCGCTGTCCAATGCTCCTCGATGTCAGTCGACGGCCACTCTTACTCGCGGTTGCCTCCGTAAACCACTTCTCGTCAACCACTATGTTTCACCTAAATGTGAAAGTCCAGCCGCTAGCCTGTCTTCGACTAATAAATTCTGTATGTTTGCGGCGTACTGTTGGGCAAAATACGTAACACGAAAACAGAAACAACTTTTCGCGCATAGTCAAACACGATACCTCTTGAAAGTTCTATTGCTTATTTCCATTTATTTTGGACAATAATCGTCTAATTTATACTGATGTGTATTGATTCAGTTAGTCCCGTAATAAAAATGTTTACCGCGTCAAATTTCCTCACACTAGAATACAACGTAATTGATTATCCGTAATTGCTTGAAGTTTTACTAATAAAATAACATGAATTCAATGAATTTAAATTTTTGCTCCCTTTTCTAATGTTCCAAAACTTTTATAAATCTTTCGACATTACTTCTCGTTAACTATTTTACACTTTCCAAAAAAAAAAAAAAAAAAAAACTAACGACACACCGATTTCAAGTACACGAAGCGTTCATCACCATGTCCACGACACATCTGCCTCACACCTGCATTCTTTCTTCACAATTTACATTGTTACTACAGATTTTTGTCACAAATAATTGACACACGCTTGCTCTGTTGGTTCTGGAAGATTTCCTTAACTTCTCAGCATGGCGTCATTTGTTTACACTATTGACTTCATTCCAACTTCCACATATTTTATGATTACTTCGCTTCCAAAAATGCGACAAAGTTGATGTTAATTTTGTCGTCTTCCCTGTATTTTATTCTATTCTTTCCCAACGTTTCAACCAAATCGGTCCGTGCGTTTGGTAATTATTCTTCAAAAACCCTGTTTATAATGTTTCTTTTCTAACACAACAATGGCCATATTCAGTTCATTTTATTAAAAATTCCAAATATATTTCAAATTATAACTTCCGAATGTGTGAACCGAATTTCATGCCGTTTGTTTTATTTCGTTCTATAATTTCTGCTCTATCGGATGATTATATTCAATTTTCCCTAAATCTCACATGCTATAATTTCTTATTTTAATTTGGATTTACAAACATGTTTCTATCGGCACCGTTGCACTCCACATATACGTTTATTCTTTGCCACCTTTTGGCAAAGTTGCATATGGGGTTTTGGTCTCGAAACGTTGGATCATTACAGTGTATTACCATTATTAAATTCCATTTTCAGTGCTACGTGAGTAACTAAACTCAGCAACCAGAGTGTGGTGTTGCTAACAAAGCATATAGTTTCTTGCATCGTTTTTAAATGCTACGCAATTATTTCCTGCTACATAAACTACAGCAAAAGGCTTTTTAACCAGCAATTTTTTTCCGCTCCGAGACCCAAAATCAGATCCTCATTGATAACGTGCCGTTAGTGATACCCGTACGCCATAATCGCCCTATGAGTCGCACTCGGTCTGAGGCATGAAAAGGTAAGTAGCTGATTCGTAAATAAATCCCTTCCAGAATCAAAGTATACGTTAGAAACTCCCAAAGTCTCCAGTCCGTTCAGTTCGATCAGGGAATATCAATTCTGTAGAAAATCTGCTGAACGGTTTATGTGCTGGCGTTGACCACAGACAGACGGACGTTTTGCCGTCAATCAATTTTTCGGTATCAAGAACCAACAAAACATGGATTCTGACTGAAGTGTCCAAATTCCAAAACACCAGGGTTCAATAAACAATTTATTGACAGAAACAGGTACAGAGCTATAGTGCCGGATATCCAGGAGAATAGGTAGAGAGATGAAGCCGTGTCGCCGTAAATTCAGGAGATGTACCACTATACGCCGAGTCACCAAGTTGCCGAAAAGCAAAGTCCGTAGCCGTCGCGCAGTTGTCGTAGTCTATCACTCACCACACCGTAACCACCACTTAACCACAGTATCGTCGCTCTATCACCGCTGCTCACTCGCTCACTCTCTGCCTGCCTCAGTTCCGCGCCGAGGCTTTATAGCTGCCATGGGCCGTAGGCCCGCCGACTGGCTGTGTAGTAGGGGCGGGGTCGAGTCTCGCCCCGCTCGCTCAGGCGTGGCGGCCGCACTCAGCCGAGCACCGCTGGCCCGCGCTTGTTGTTTACCGCTGCCGCCAGGGGCGGTAACGCCCTACTGACGTGCTCCTGTGGCGGCACCTTCAATTATGTGCGGCCGGTCACGACACTGACTATACCACGTGTTAGAGAATTTCTTTTTCTTCTAAACTGAGCAACAAGATTTATCTACTTTTTTGTCCCCAGAGCTCGGCAATAAGAGATTTACTGCTGAAAATTCATCGTTTTCCGGCGCGCGATTACATAACTTTCTCTGCTTCCACAGTTCCTCCGTGAGTATAAACAATTATGCAGTAAGAAATGTATTGTACATTATGCAATATTGTGCAATGATGCAATGCAAAGTTTTACCATCATTTAATTGCAAATTTAATGTATGTGTAACTTAACGCAGCAACATGAAAATCAATTAATTAGCTAAATCCGTTGCGATGGTTATGGTAGCATCCGAAATTCTAGCTCACAACAGAATAATAATAATAATAATAATAATAATAATAATAATAATAATAATAATAATAATAATAATAATAATAACAAATGGTTTATTTATCGATTGAGAGCTTTAGAATATTTAGCCTTCTCGACTATTTGTTACTATATTAAATGCATATTTACATACATTGTTCACATCTTAGGTAAACTCTACTGACTATTTACAAAAATAATTTTCATTCTTTGAGTGTTTTATAATTTTTCTTTTAAATTCTTGAATTTGTTTATATTTTTGATTTCTAACGGTAATTTATTACATAATTTATGTTCTTTATCAAATAGACTATTTTTTGCCAGTTTTACTGAAATTATAGAGTAAATGTTGCGCTTGTCTTGTTTCCCTTGTTTTTTATTTCACTCTGGATTTTTTTCACTAAATCTCCTGTTATATCATTATTAATTAATTTAAAAATAAAAATGAGTGTCTTCTAAAGAATTCTCTCTTTTATTGGCATAAATTTCAGAGTGTCTAGCATGTCTAGCACTGGAGTGTATTGCACTGAATTATTACCCTCAAGGCTCTATGTTGTTGTATCTCAACTTTTTTAATTTCAGTTTTTTGGGCTCCTACTAGTATTGTTGCACAGTAATAAAAATTTGTTACAATTATGGATTTATATATCTAACATCTTGTATAGTCATTTATATATTTCCCATTTCTGTTTAAAATATTAATCGTTTTCTAGTTTCCTTTACTATGTACTCTATATAATTTTTAAAATTTAAATTATATCAATTACTCCCAGTCTCTGTTAGCTATCACAGCTCAAGAAGTTATACAAGCTCTGAAAAAAGAAAGGGAATAAGTCAACTGGTCCTGGAGGTTTACATTCACAGTTATTAAAAATGCACCAAGCTTTGTTTCCGATATTGTGACAATGTTATTAACAAAATGTATTTTAACCAATTGTGTGCTAAAGAATGGAAGAATGCATGGATTAGTTGCATTTATAAAAAAGAAAATAGAAACGACTGTTTACGACCACAAATTATCGAGGAATGGGAGTAATAGCTACTATGTGTATACTGTATGGACGATTTTGTCTCGAAGACTGGAAATGGAGATCAATGAAATTGAGGAACAAAGTCGTTTTGGGATCGCATGTATAGACAATATATTCTCTATTAAACAGCTTATTCAAAAGGAAATCTAAACGAGCAGAGAATTACTTTTATTTTTATTGATTTAAGGAAAGATTATTATTATTATATTTATTATTATTATATTATTATTATTATTATTATTATTATTATTATTAGCCCGTTTACATACCTTGGTAGGGCTAAGGTCTCTTACTTTCTAAGGTTCTAAATAAGCTAGCACTTCACTTATTAGTTATCATCACATCACAATCAGTTATCCCCTGCGACCACGCAATCCCGTTTTTTAATAGTTTTTGTTACTCTTGTTCGACAAGTACTATGACTTTCAAGGGTTTTTATGCTACATAGTAAATACAATCATTTTTAACTACATTTCATCATACATACAGGTACACAATGTTTGAAGTCTATAATATTAGAAACTAACAACTAAGGATACCCAGGAAGGGTCCTTCAGAAAAATACGTACAATATTTGGATTAAAAATATAAATATTGAATGCAGAAATGTTTATACCTGAGCAATCCCGTTTGCGATCATTCACGGTTGCCACGTCTCGCACACCGACGTTTCGTTCTCACTTTCTTGTACTCCGTATAACGGAAGTTGGGCGCAGTAACTCTGCGAAAAAAAATGTTCCAATTTTCTTTATAATAAAACGTGTTTTCAGTTTTCCTGAACTGAAATAAAATCCAATTGAAGTCGATCTGTTATTTTTAGGTATTTTTTTATACGTTATCTAGGAGTTCAAAAATTAACGTGGTATGCAAGGTAAAATGAGTTCTGTCACCGCCACGCTAAATGGATAACGGACAAATCTCAGCTTTTCACATATTCTCGCAGCGCTGTACGGGGGAAAAAGACATCTGGTTCTTTCACAGTCAGCTATTACAAAACATCATTATCAACCATCTGCCAACGATTGAAAAACTGAAGTGGCAGATTTCCCTCAATCGCATCAGTAGCATGAACGTTCCTCTGAGAGACCTGTTCAGTCTAAGTTTTGAGGGTTTTGGCGGCAGTCGTATCGCGCCCTAGTGAGAGACATTCGATCGCCTGCAATAAACATTTCAATACAGATAATAACATACTTGACATCACAACCTGTTCAGCACAAACAATACAATTAGTAGATTTGAAAAAGTTAAATTATATCTTTCACATAATTCATATTAACAGGCAAAAATATCGTCCCCTTTTCCACAAAACAAATATAGAATGAGAACAAATATCACGAAATAGAAATAGATTGGAGACGTTGTTTTGTAGTAAGTTTTTATTTCTCCAGATATCTTTCTCGGTCGCATTGCGGCCATGTTCAGTGCGATTCTGAGGCGGCTGGAGACCTTGGTCCCGGCAAGACAGCTCGACAGGTTGAAAAAACAATGTATGGTCATTTCCGAGAAAATGACATTTGAGTGTTTCTGAAAACGTGGAATTTTTAGCTCATTTTCACAGAAAATATTTCAGTATTCGAACAACTTTATAAGCGCATAATTTGAAGCACATGTACTTATAAATGCAAATTTGTGAAAAATACACGCTAAAATTACATTTTGGTAATTTAAAAAAAGAGCAATATGGCGTTTGTGTCTTCTTATATAGTAAATTAAAGATTATCCCTGAAATTTTAAAGAAAAAAGTTGGAGCTATTTTCGAAAAAATCTTTTAATAATATTTTAATATTGCATATATTACACGCAATGTTGCGTGAAAATTACTAACATTTTCAAAAAAGAATGTGCATGACCTTAATGAAAGAAATAACTATGAAGAAAAAAATTTATTTGGAGCACAAATCTCTAACATCAATTTTGTCACATACAAATAAGCCGAAAACGTTTCAAATTTTAAAACTTTCGAAAATTCAGAGTTAACAGAAAAAAACGAATGTATGCCATTTTAATACGAGTATTTTACTTTATTTTTTCAAAAAATTTAAATCTTCTAACATTTTTGAAATTCACATATTCCTGTTCGACAAAAAAAATAACAATTCACAACTCAAAGGAGATACCAATCAAACCAAAAGAGACTAAAATAATTCAACTGACAAAATATCAAAACTACACCGCTCATAAATTCTACTGTATTGTAACGTTACCGAATATTGTACCCCGGATCATCGAAAACAAAGTGTTGCGTAATCACGCACTGGCGCTTTTGCGTCTTTTCTGAGCCGTCGGGCGGCTGATTCGTTACGCACAACTGCTGTCGCGACATCTCGGCGCCAAGCAAAAAAGGGGGGAAACTGTGTTTGTTTTCGCCAACGCCGACGCGGGTCTATCCCTGGGGATCTAGCTGGGAAGGGGGGCTACGCAGTTTGGAAACTCTGGGAGAGACCACCTGCGTTTATTTACGAAAAGTGTGCGAGTGAGAGCGCCTCATGGAAAATTCCGCTCGACACACCGGCAAAACACAAGATATTATTGGACCAAATTTAAGTAAGACGTAGGAACCTTTTGCCAATAGAAGCACATTTTGTAAAAATTTTGGAAACTTCTAGAACATTTGGGAAACTGGGGGGGGGGGAGAAAAAGACTTACGAGCGCTGGCATGCGCCGAGCAGCCAGATGAGAACGGTGGGAGAGATCCTAGTAGCGGAGCAGAAGAGTAGGAGAGGGGAGCGCTGAGGTGCGCTCAGCTCGCAGAGCAGTAGAGCCGGAGAAGGGCAGTGCCCCTTTTTGCTTTAAATTGAGGACGAGTAGTTCCTCCTATTGCTCATTTGTCAAATATATTCTCTTTTGATCTCTGCCGATCACGCCCGCGTCGCCCGTCACAATTCACGCGACGAGTATTATCGCGTTGCTGGACACCTGAATCTTGAGCTGTCGTCGCTTTTGTCGTCGCTTTTGGTCGTCGCTTTCATCGTCGCCGTCACTGCGCCGCCGCTGTGGCCGCTGCTGCCGTCGCCGTGGTCACGCCACCGCAACCACCGCCGCCGACGCGGGACTCAAAGGGCCTTCCCCGACACCCACGGGACACGCCGCCTGGTGTGAGGTTCGGCGACCTGTGGAGGTTGCCCACCCCAGCGGACCTGCCTGCGAACGGTGACTGTGTTTTGATTGTCGAGCTGCGGCAAGATCTTCAGTGCGCCCTTCAGGTGCGACACTTATTTAAAGAAACTCTTCTCAAGGAAGTGCTCGCCGCGCATTGGCCACTTCCTTACATTATTAAGTTCCATGTAATATATTAGTTTTATAGCATAAAAATAGAAGAAGTAATTATTCAGACCTTGATTTTTTGTATGCTTAAAATTTAAGTTTTTCATTAAAGTCCATTTGTGTTCTCAATAATTTTATTTTAAATTCATCATCATTTTTTTTAAAATCCGTCCATCTATTCTTCTTCACTCTACATGCTTCCTGAGCTAGCCGGCCACACGAGCCCAGGTAAGCAAAGGTAGGTCTGGGAGACCGGGTTCGGTGCAGTATAAATCTATTATCCTACCCACAGTAACTTATGCTTGGCCAGTGTGTAGAAACGCAGCTCCTACCATCATTCAAAAAATTCAAATAGTCCAAAATATTGTCCTTAGCAAGTCAATTAAAGCCCAACGGTTTATACCGAATTATCAAATTCACAGAGAACTCTGAATCAATACCGTGCTAGAACATACAAAAAAGTAGCAAATATCTTTTATTTTACCCTTCCCTCATATCATCCCGCTGGTGGGAGAGTCCTGATTAGGGAAACCCCACAAGCCGACGGGAGGTCCGACCCGGATCTCGCCCTTCAGCGGGGGAAGATCACCGCCATCTCGCGAGGTAAAAACATGCACGGGACCAATGACCAAAGCAGTTGACGCACTCGGAAGCCCGAAGAAATAAAAAAAAGGTTTTTTTGACTTGTCCGCTTGTCCGTGCACCGGGGTGAACGCTTTTTCATGGGATTGTTGGTGGTGTGCGCGTGTGCGCAGGTTGTGCGGCGCGCCGGCGGAGGCGCTGGTGCGGGCGCTGGACGCGGGCCGGTCGCCCGAGGAGCGGCGGCGCGGCGTCGTCTTCACGTTCCTGCCCGTGGTGGAGCCCGCGCTGCCGGGCGCCTTCCTGGCCACGCCCCCCGACCTGGCGCTGGCGCAGCTGCTGGCCCAGCCCCGCGCGCCGCGCGTGGCCGTCCTCTTCGGCCTCACCTCCCACGAGGGCATCCTCATGCTGCCAGGTGGGCTGGGCTGTCCCTGTGACGCCGCGTCAAGGGCTGGGTGCCGACGGACGTTTCCACCGTCTTGTCGTGGTTTTCCTCAGGGCTGATCTGGTCAGCTCTGTGGACCCGTTGACACCCGTACTGCCAAGACCACTTTCATTTATAACATTCTCTTATTTATTTCTACTTATTTATTTATATTTATTTATTTATATTTATTTCTACTTATTTATTTATTTATTTATTTATTTATTTATTTATTTATTTATTTATTTATTTATTTATTTATTTATTTATTTATTTATTTATTTATTTACTTATTTATTTATATTTATTTATATTTATTTTTATTTATTTTTATTTGTTTACCACAACGGTTAAAGCACCCCCGTGTGGGGTTGCTGGTCCCCCAGCGGGCGCCTCCCCAGGTGGCGGATAGGGGGAAGCCCGGCCAGACGTATCTGGTGGGTACCGGGGAAATTAAATACCCGGGGTGGACCAAAACCAGCGAAGAGGAAGAAGAGGTCGGCAACGGCTCTGAAGAAGGAAGAGATGCTTGACAGCTCTCCAACGACAGAACAGGCGGAAGACTTTAATACCTCTTTTCTCAAAAAACTGCTACCTTGCAGATGATGATGTTTCATCAAAAAGGTTAGAGGAAGGAAACCTCGAAAATAAATCCCTGGTCCTCCAAGTTGGGGGTTGAGATGTTGGGCCTGCACCCCATCGCTCAGAAAAAACTCAACATGCACGAGTCCCAAGCAACAAGCCTCGGAATCATGCTAGTCTACGACGACGACTTGGCCTTCGAAATAGGTATATGAATTTTGGAACTTGGAATGTGCAAGGCATAGCCACAAAGGAATCCGACGTTTTTAGAGAATTAGACAGGTTAAATTTAGATGTTGCTGCCCTATCTGAAACTAAAAAGAAAGGGAAGGGTTTGGAAGAGATTCAAAATTACGTTCACATATACAGCGGAGTTAATAAAGAAAACAGAGCAAAGAAAGGAGTATCCATTGCCATACGAAAATCTTTAAAACATCATATAAAAAAATGGGATGGTATAAATGAAAACCTACTACGAGTTGATCAGCGTCTGAAAGGGTACGATATGATCGTAATTGCCGCCTATGCGCCCACGGACAGTGCAACTGATACCGAAAAATTTGAATTTTTTACCAACTTGACGAACCTTCTGGACCAAATTGGAAACAGGAAGGAAACATATTTAATGGGCGACTTTAATGGAAAAGTAGGAAGACAATATGGAAGAAATGTTGTAGGGAAATTTGGAGAAGATGTAAAGAACGGGAATGGGGAAAGACTGATAGATGTGTGCGAGCAATATGAATTGAAGATATGGAATGGTTTTATTCAGCACAAAAATATCCATAAATATACCTGGTCTCAACCATCAAGGAAATTATACCCTATAATTGATTACATTATTGGTAAACAGAGTAATAAGACCAGAGTGGAGGAATGTAGAGTTTATAGAGGTGCAGAGTGCGGATCTGACCACTTCCTTTTGCGAGCCAAATGTCTTTTCCCCTTCCAAAATGGAAAAGTAAAAAATCAAATAAAAGAACAAGACTCTAGAAGAAAAGGCGAAGATATTAAGTACAAACTGAGTTTACTAGAAGACCCATCAATCCTGTTCTTGTATAAGCTAAGGCTCAGTGGGAAGTTGCAAATTGTGGATGACTCCTCTCCAAAAGCAATGTACAGAGATATAACAAAGTACATACATGAAGCGGCATATGAAAGTTTGGGGAAAATTGAAAGGAAGCAGCAGAGAACCGGGACGTATTGGTGGAATGACAAATTTGCTGAAAGGGTACGGGAGAAGAAAAACGCCTATCAAAAGTGGCTGACGAGCCATGATCTAGAAGACAGAAAAACTTACACACGAATATGTAGAGAAGTAAAAAAGGAGATTATAAAAGCCAAAAATGATATGTGGGACATCAAGTGTCAAGAAATCAGCAACACCATTGGAAGCTCAAGATCACGGGAGGCATGGAAAGTGTTGAAACAACTGAGAACAAATTAAGTGAGATATGGACATTTGCAGCTTATAAGCTTAGAAAACTGGGCAAAGTATTACAAAAAACTTTTGCAGGAACACCGTGCAGAATACCGCTTTCTATATCAGTTGAAAGATACATCTGACAATCCGGTAGAAGATATATCAGCAACTGAAGTTGAGAAAGTGGTGAAAAGTTTCAAAAGCGGTAAAGCTCCCGGACCCGGT
Source organism: Teleogryllus occipitalis (assembly GCA_011170035.1). Lineage (NCBI taxonomy): Eukaryota > Metazoa > Arthropoda > Insecta > Orthoptera > Gryllidae > Teleogryllus > Teleogryllus occipitalis. Next base: position 19,013 of record BLKR01015565.1, read on the forward strand.
GGGATAAATATAGAACTAATAAAATCAGCTCCATCGGTGTTGTTTGAACAGCTTTCAGAATTATTTAATGCATGTCTCAGGGGCCGTGTGATACCTGAAGTCTTTAAAGTGGGTTACATCTCCAATATATTTAAAAAAGGAGATAAAGAGGACTGCTCCAATTACCGTGGTATAACTGTCCTGAGTTCCCTTGGTAAAATATATGGTAAAATTATTAAAAACAGATTGGAAAATGAAATAAATGAAATAGAAGAACAGAGTGGTTTTCGTGCTGGTAGATCCTGCACAGATAATATATTTACCATCCGACAAGTTACAGATAAGCGGCTGGCGCATAACCTTGAGACACATCTAGTCTATGTTGACTTGCAAAAGGCGTACGACGGTGTCCCCCTTTCAAAATTGTGGATGGCCATTGAAAACCACCATATTAATAGCGTATATATTAAGGCCATTAGAGAGTTATATACGGACAATATCGCTTATGTCAAATTAGGAAATAGCATGTCAAAAGAAATCAAAATAAATAAAGGGCTAAGACAGGGGTGTTGTATTGCACCAACTCTCTTCAAAATATATCTATGAGAAGCTCTAAAAAACTGGAAGATAAAATGTGAAAGGATGGGAATAAAATTGAATGACGATATGTTATATTCACTAAATTTTGCAGATGACCAAGTGATATTCGCAGAGGATGAAGACGATGCACATTATATGTTAAGGAAATTAAATGAGGAATATGGAAAATGGGGCTTGAAAATCAATTTTAAGAAGACAGAGTACATGGTGGTAGGAGGGACAGGAAAATATTTAGTAATGGAGGATGGCTCGGTTGTTAAGTGTTGTCAGACGTATAAGTATTTAGGAACAATTTTAACAGACCAAGGGGGCAGTGGAGAGGAAATTAAACATCGCATTCGGCAAGGAAAATCTGCTATTCGGCAATTGCATTCAATAATATGGAATAAAAATATTTCTAATAAAGTTAAAATTAGAATTTATAAAGCAATTGTGGAAAGTATATCACTGTATGGTGCTGAGTTGTGGGAGATCTCAAAAAGTAATGAGAAAAAGTTAAAGGCTATGGAAATGGAGTTTTGGAGACGCAGCTGTAGTGCAACGTTAATGGAAAGAACCAGGAATGAAAATATAAAGCAGCAAATGGGTGTCATGTCGGATATAATGGATACAATAGAAGGGAGAAGGCTAAAATGGTATGGTCACCTTAGAAGAATGCCGGAGGAAAGATGGCCATTAAAAACTTGGAGGTGGCAGGTGCCAATGCACAGAAAGAGAGGTAGACCAAGACTCACGTGGTATGACGGTGTGCGACAGACAATGAGAGATCGTCACATCGAAGATGATGATTGGCAAGATAGGAGAAGATGGAAGCTTGGGTGCGAGAGATGCCGCATGGTGTAGTTCCACTCGCAGAAAAGAAAAAGAAGGTTAAAGCACCAATTACATGTTTCACGTGATACAGAAAATAAAAAAAAAACATGAAAAATCATTGATAACCAATCGTTTTAAGATTTTATTTTAATTATTTTAAGAGTCTGATGATGACAATATACAGAAATGGTCGAAACGTTTTTTCAGACAGAATAAAAATAAATATTGTGAAAATTTCTCTGTATATTTGTAAATTAATCAAACCAAAAAGGGGATTATATATTTATTTATTTAATGATTAACACATATCAACCTTTTCAGTAGACACTTGCGGGTTTTTCGGTTTGTAGTCCACAGACTCAGAACGCCTTCCGCGACAACACGCATACACGAAAGACAAGGGACACACAACCATGCCCACGGCGGGACTCGACCCCACGCCCCTTCCCTCTCAGGCTGAATCGGCACACTCTAGCTCTAGCCACCTCGGCCATCCAGGTGGGCGCCGTCGTCGAGAAAGTGAATTCGCGAATGCGTCTAATTGCAAAACGGCGCTGTGCAGCGGTGCCGACGCCGGAGGCCCTGGAGCAGGTGGACGCGCACTTGGAGTACGCGGTGCCCTTCGACCTGGTGGCCGACCGCAGCGACACCGCCCGCACGCAGGAGGTCGCGCGCACCATCAAGGACTTCTACTTCCGCGGGGAGAAGCTCTGCGAGGACACGCTCGCCAAATACGTCGACGTGAGTCATCCGACTCAACAGGCATTTTTTATTATTATTACAGAGCATACATAGTTCAGTACACAATACACTTTACATATGTATTGAATGGCTCACATTCTAATGTACCTAAAATTAAACTTCAAACTAATTTGGGTGAGGATATCTTCTCCAGAAACCTCTAAAATCAATCTATTTTAGAAAATGTGACTAGGAATGAATGTCTGGTATGGATATCTATTTTTTTCTGGTTTTATAAAGAGTTTTCCGGAGTTGTGTAGGTGTGGAATTCGAGGTATGGAGTGATAGAACTGGGTTGAGAGATATGTCATATGGTGTTGTATAGAGTCAATTTTGAATTCTTTGTGGAGCTGTGAATTTGTGACAATTTTGGACTATTTCGAGATTGTTTAGTTTTTTTAATATTATTATTTTATGTACATATTTTAATATAAAAATTTTGCAGGTTTCGTAAATATAGAGAGATCGCCGGAAATGACTCCAGCATCGCATTTTTCCTTCCTTCGATATATGCGAGGAGAGAATTTTGATTACTTTTGTCGCAAAATTGCACGAAAATTAACCCATATTTCCAAAAACTGTACATCACCTTACTTTAAGGATTGTCTTTAAAGAACGAATCTAATTGAAAAATAACATCTACATTGTATTCCCATATTGTGCTTTTGCAATTACAATTATTATTTTGTAGTTTTCGAAAATACAGACAGTGCGAAGAAAATGGGACCAGCTCCAATTTCTTTACCGTTCATGTAAAAAAAACACACCTACATGTGAAAAAAATGAAGAAAAAATTAAAGCTGGTTTTGAGAAAATGGTTTAAATTGTGTGAAATTACTTTGTTTTGCTCAAAATGACGCAAAACCTACTTATATTTTCGAAAAATTGAACCTCACCTTGTTTGAAGATCTGTTTATGATGAACAGATTTTATTAGGAAGGCATTTTTACCTCCATTATTGTAGTTGAAAGAAGACGCCAAAGAAAGATGAAACTCTTGCAGTTTTCGAAAATTCAGGGAGTACTACAACTATAAAAGCTGCAACACCACATACTTTCTCGTGGTACAGGAAAAACTTACGTTATATTCAAATATTGCAATACCTGTCGCACTAAAATCTCGTCGTTTATTACTTGAAAACTAGGGTCCCTTACCACGGTCCGAATATAAGAATTTTTCAATCGAAAAATCGCCATTTGCCCTGCACCATTACACTATTGTCTCTATTCTAAGAAAATAGTAGGCGAGAAATTAAAAATTGTTGGTTGGAAATATCCACACAGGTTCAAATAGTATTAAAATATTGCGTGGCCGTTGGAAATAATTGAAGAGTGCATGTGTTGTTGCAGAGGCACGAATTTTAATACTCCCACATTTTTTCCTTTTCGAGCGCACCTGTTTGTTACCGTATGTTTGATATCGCTTAGTTAGTTAATGCCTTATTTTACGTGGCAAGACTCGGGCCATCAGGCCCGCTCTTCCGTCTAACCACGCAAAAAAACACGCAAAACACAAAACACCACCTAGCGGAGAAAGGAGGTATCACCTTGGACGACGAAACAGGCGGATCTCAATTTCGCTCAGAGGCTTCTTTTAGGCTTGAGGATCTTTTACATGCAGCAAATCTACTACATGGGACAGCCGGCATTACTTCCCCTCCGAAGGAGGAGGAACGAAGGATTTTTCGGCCTTAAAATCCACGGCATCGATCGGGTTTGCACCCGCAAACTCGGTTACAACAGTCCGGTACGCTGACCGATCACTTACACTTCGATTGATGAGTTGCAAAGCAGCAGCAGCAGCAGCCATTTACCTTCCGTGTTGGTCCGCAGCTGAGCACGGAGACCGTGTTCGCGCACGCGGTCACGCTGACAGCCCGCGCGCACGCCCGCATGGACGCGCCGGTCTATCTGTTCGAGTTCGCCTACGTGGGGCGCCTCAACTCCCTGGGCCCGCTGTTCGGCTCGCAGCGCGTGCTCGGCGCCTGCCACGCCGACGAGCTGGGGTACCTCTTCCACGTAGGCCGCCTGCCCTCCGTCGAGCCGGACAGCCCCGAAGCGCGCGTGCGCAGGCGCATGGTGCGCATGTGGGTGGACTTCGCGCAGACAGGGTGAGTTATCAGTCTCAATGGACTTCGCGCAGACAGGGTGAGTTATCACTCTCAATGGACTTCGCGCAGACAGGGTGAGTTATCACTCTCAATGGGCTTCGCGCAGACAGGGTGAGTTATCAGTCTCAATGGACTTCGCGCAGACAGGGTGAGTTATCAGTCTCAATGGACTTCGCGCAGACAGGGTGAGTTATCAGTCTCAATGGACTTCGCGCAGACAGGGTGAGTTATCAGTCTCAATGGACTTCGCGCAGACAGGGTGAGTTATCAGTCTCAATGGACTTCGCGCAGACAGGGTGAGTTATCAGTCTCAATGGACTTCGGCAGACAGGGTGAGTTATCTCTCAATGCGCGCAGACAGGGTGGGTTAGTTCTATGCACTTTGCGCAGACAGGGTGAATGGACTTCGCGCAGACAGGGTGAGTTATCAGTCTCAATGGACTTCGCGCAGACAGGGTGAGTTATCAGTCTCAATGGACTTCGCGCAGACAGGGTGAGTTATCAGTCTCAATGGACTTCGCGCAGACAGGGTGAGTTATCAGTCTCAATGGACTTCGCGCAGACAGGGTGAGTTATCAGTCTCAATGGACTTCGTGCAGACAGAGTGGGTTATCAGTCTCAATGGACTTCGCGCAGACAGGGTGAGTTATCAGTCTCAATGGACTTCGCGCAGACAGGGTGAGTTATCAGTCTCAATGGACTTCGCGCAGACAGGGTGAGTTATCAGTCTCAATGGACTTCGCGCAGACAGGGTGAGTTATCAGTCTCAATGGACTTCGAGCAGACAGGGTGGTTATCAGTCTCAATGGACATCGCGCAGACAGGGTGGGTTATCAGTCTCTATGCACTTTGCGCAGACAGGGTGGGTTATCAGTCTCAATGGACTTCGAGCAGACAGGGAGGGTTATCAGTCTCAATGGACTTCGCGCAGACAGGTTGAGTTATCAGTCTCAATGGACTTCGAGCAGACAGGGTGAGTTATCAGTCTCAATGGACTTCGCGCAGACAGGGTGAGTTATCAGTCTCAATGGACTTCGCGCAGACAGGGTGAGTTACCGGTCTCAATGGACTTCGCGCAGACAGGGTGAGTTATCAGTCTCAATGGACTTCGCGCAGACAGGGTGGGTTATCAGTCTCTATGCACTTCGCGCAGACAGGGTGGGTTATCAGTCCCTATGCACTTCGCGCAGACAGGGTGGGTTATCAGTCTCAATGGACTTCGCGCAGACAGGGAGGGTGATCAGTCTCAATGGACTTCGAGCAGACAGGGTGAGTTATCAGTCTTAATAGACTTCGTACAGACAGGGAGGGTTATCAGTCTCAATGGACTTCGAGCAGACAGGGAGGGTTATCAGTCTCAATGGACTTCGCGCAGACTGGGTGAGTTATCAGTCTCAATGGACTTCGAGCAGACAGGGTGAGTTATCAGTCTCAGTGGACTTCGCGCAGACAGGGTGAGTTATCAGTCTCAATGGACTTCGCGCAGACTGGGTGGGTTATCAGTCTCTATGCACTTCGCGCAGACAGGGTGGGTTATCAGTCCCTATGCACTTCGCGCAGACAGGGTGGGTTATCAGTCTCAATGGACTTCGCGCAGACAGGGTGGGTTATCAGTCTCAATAGACTTCGCACAGACAGGGAGGGTTATCAGTCTCAATGGACTTCGCGCAGACAGGGAGGGTTATCCGTCTCAATGGACTTCGCGCAGACAGGGAGGGTTATCAGTCTCAATGTACTTCGCGCAGAGAGGATTGGTTATCAGTCTCAATGGACTTCGCGCAGACAAGGAGGGTTATCAGTCTCAATGGACTTCGCGCAGACAGGGTGAGTTATCAGTCTCAATAAACTTCGCGCAGACTGGATTGCTTATCAGTCTCAATGGACTTCGCGCATGCAGGGTGAGTTAATAGTCTCCCCGTGTTATCGACTTATGCCACCTTTATAAGTGTTGAAAAATTAATTCCAACAAAACGTCCGTGCCGTCCCTCTGTGAACACTACGAGCGCCTAAATCACACGTATGATCTTTTCCAAATTGAAAAAATCGCTGTCCATCTGGCTCTAGTTGAAGGTTGGAAATTTAGAAAACATTCTTTAAAATTTGGCTGTACTTTACATAAAGCCCTAGGAACATTTTCAAAAATTTCTCGAACCTCCACCAATTTTTTTCTTTAATATCTTTTAAGAATATAGTAAAATACACTTATAAACATGGAATAGGTCCGATTTTCACGGTTAAGTCTGAATATTCGAAAATTTCTAAAATTTAATTATTTCGTAGTCGTCCTTCAACAATTGAACACAGAGATTTCTCCTTCAAATGAAATTTGTTGTCCGCAAATAGTTCTTTCATAACGGTCATGACAATTTTTTAAAAATTTGTAGTAGTTTTCGTGCAATAGTGCGTGCAATATTGGCAATTTTAAAAAAACTACAAAAGCAAAATTTTCTCAAAACCGGTCTCGAAATATTTTTCCTTGTTTTGGTAGCGTTAGTGCCAAATGAATCCTATACGAAGACATATTGTTCTATTCTTTTTTATTTCCAAAAATTACAACTTTTTTTATTTATCTTTCATGTCAGTAATTCTTTATATGCGATTTCTTCACACTATTATATTTATGAGTACGTATGCTTTAAATGATGTGAAATAAATTTTCTGGGAAACTGAACAGTTTTCTGTAAAAATGAACTCTATATCCCGCATTTTCAGGAATGCTCAAACGCCATTTTCTCAAAAATTGCTCCAATTTTTATCTTCAAACTTTTGCAAGGAATAGTGTAAATGGCACTGTTTAATATGACGTAATATTCATTTTGGTGTACTCTTTTGTTTTTTAAAAAAATACACAAATGTAATTTTTTTAAATATCTGTCACGCCGTTAATACGCATATTTCAATGGATTTGTATACATTATTGTATTTGTGAGTGGAAATGACTTTAAATGATGTTTTTCGAAAACTCAATAGATTCCTGTGAAAAAGAGCTTCAAATTTCGCACTTACAGTAACGCTTAACACCATTTTCTTAAGAACGGCTCCAAATTTTTCAATGAAAATTATTATTTAGGATGAGGTTTTAATCTTCTTTAATATTCTTCAACTAATATTTGGGTTCTAATTCTTGGAAACGGAAGTGTTGAGAAAATTTAAAAAAAAATGTAATTTGGGCGGCGATAGATGCAGCAGGCTAGAAGGAGGAGCAAGACTCTACAGTACCAGTCCACGAAAAGGAAATTAGAAAACTTTACTATGAGAAAGCCTCTTCCAATCTGTAGCATCTCTCTTAAGTTTTCTCGTAAGTTAGCATTTCGTTTTATGCACATTTTTGTTACCAGAGCCCGGGAATGCATTTTTTTCCGCCTAAATTCCGCCGCTTTTACAGCATTTCATAATTTTCACTATACTACGTATATTACTGCGTATACGAGAAAGTAAAACTTTGCTAAGTGAAAATCTGGGCCATTCTCTAGTTAGTTTTTTCTAAAGTCTTTAGTCCAGACTAGTTTTTCAGTTTTCCCCTTTTTCGGGGCAGTTGCCATCTGTCGCCGCCCAAAGTGCATTAAAAAAACCTTTTCGGCTTCTTAACGGCAGAACTGAAGTATTACTATAAGAATATTAAAGAACAATAAGAGCTCGTCGTATATGAACATTTTTATTGAAAAATTTTGCGACGTTTTTAAGACAATGGCGTTTGAGGTAAATGAAACTTCGGAATTTTGAACTCATTTTCACAGAAAACGTTTCAGTTTTCGAGAAAGTCCTCATTGAAAGCACATGTAATCATAAATGTAATAATGAAAAGAAATCCCTGATAATTTAAGTTTTAACTGTGTGAGGGACAAGAAAAAAGTGCATTTTTTGTTTTTAAAAAACAAAAGAATAGAGCAATATGGTGTTTATGTCATATTTTCGTGTACATTTAGCACTATAGGAACAAAAAGTTTAAAGAAATCATTTGGAGCCGTTTTTGAGAAATTCGTGGTTTTGTAATTTTTTAATATTGCATATTTTGTACGCAATATTGCGCAAAAACTACAAAAATTTCCAAAAATACGTGCATGATCTTAATGAAAAAACTAATTATGGAGGACAAATTTCATTTGAAGGGAAAATCTCTTTCTTCAATTTCGTAGTTGTAGGAAGACGTCGAAAAAATTAAATCTTTTGTGATTTTCGAAAATTCTGAGTTTACAATGAAAAGCGGTGCTATGTTATTTTTATGAGTGTATTTTACTCTATTCTTTGAAAAAAATGAAAGAAAAAATTCTGAATTATTTTTGAGAAAATTTTGAAAATGAACTAGGGGCTTAATGTAAAATAACCCCAAATTTTTAAGAATGTTTTTCAAAGTCGCAGCGCTTTGAGTCAAGCCAGATCGATCGAGGAATATCTATTTTGAAAAAAAGAGGTTAAAATTTTCGTTTCGTTTTGAAAACCGTATCTTTGGCAGCGCGTGGAACGTTATGCAACGTCTATCAATCGATGCCAATTTCTAGGGCGGTTGATCTTTCACAACTAACGCAAAGGCTATATTTGTTGGTCTGTTTTTGCTTCAAGTGCAGTGACACGCGTTCTTAATAATACTATTGACGTCAGTTGTAAAGATATCGTAGTGATATTAGGGAAAATGAAAGGAAATGTAATCGTAATGATATCAAAGAAAATTAAAAAGAATCATACGGTACACTTTATGACATTGTGTTACTTTCCATGTTTTGACATTTTTATTAGACATAATTTTTCTAAACATTTTGTTTAAAAAATGTAAAGTATGTTTTCATTCATTTATCATACATTGAGGTTACATTTTGAGGATCCCAAATCTATGCAACAATTGTAATTGTGTTATTCAAGCACGTGTTCGACCTCGTCTGACCGAACCTGCGACGTAAACATACGTTTCTGCCGCCTCGCCTGCCCTCCGAGGCAATGGACACTGCCGACAGAGCGGCTGATAGCGGCGGCACGAGTATCGGCCACGCGGCCATTTCCGTTTTTCGACAGGCTGCGAGGTCATGAAAGGCCTCGATTGGTCGCCAAAACACTACTTGCAATTGCTGTCACTAGGTGCGAAACCAAACCTTTTTGAGATGTCGCGAATTGTAAATAACGAAACAATCTTCAACAAAACATCTGGATAGAATCTAAACTTCCAAGATGATATAGTTTCGTTCCTGTAAGAAAACTAAATTCTCAGCCGCAATACAGTTTCACTCCAGAGGCAGTTTCGTTATTACAGTAGCGTATAAGCGAGTCTGACAGTTCTCTCGCCACGTGCTGTGGACCGTCATATGACCTGCTCTGGATCAATCGGCTTGCGAGGATTTGTTTACTATCTCACAGCCACGGTTCAACGTTGCCGTTTATCTGACTCACACGAAGTCGCTCGAGAAGCGCGCAGATTCCCGTCGTCAGCAGTATCAGTGCGAATGAAATGTGCTTTTGCCGATGCGTTACCAGGCCAGTTGGTGTGTGACTTTCGAGCGGCGAATGCCTTGGTCCAAGGCTGAGAGTTTCGTGATGGCTGCGCCCCACACGTCGCGCAAACCCCGAGTTGTGTTAAAGAGCCAGGCTCGCGAATTTGTTTATCGTTTACGCGAATATTTCGAGGCAGAAAAGGCGAACGGGGGGAAATCGGGGGGAGGATCTCGGTGTACGTCCATTGCCTGCGGAATAGAGGACGAAGCAATCCGTAGCTGACGTATCAAGTTTTCAACGCGGTTTGGGAGGCGATAAGGGTCGACTGTGGCGAAGCTTATGAACATGGTATCAAAACGTGTCGTCGCCTGTCAGTATGTGTTAATGTTTTGAGACTTCATTTATCTGAGTGTTCTTATCTGTAGGTGGTGCCATGAGCGGAGTAATGTGTGACAACAGCGCATCGAACTGTCAGAGTTGCTTAAACGCTGCCCCTATTGCAGTCAATAGATTTCGTCGCCGCGCTTCGGACTTTAGTTTCCTTGCGTACTTACGTTTCTGTGCACAAGAAACAGAAACGAAATGCCTCATTTCGCCTAGTTTTGTTTATGTTGCAATCCTTGCTAGAGAGTTTGCCAGGTAATTAAAATGGAAAAATAGATATTTAAAATCTTTTCTTCTTTTTGCAGGAACCCCACTCCGACTTTGGACGAAGAAATAACTCATAAGTGGAAACAGTTTTCAGAGGCTGAACCCAACTACCTAAGTATTAACGACGAACTTTCAACCGGCAAAGGGCTATTCAAAGAACGCATCGCGTTTTGGGATGACCTGTATAAAGCTGAGGGAACGCAAAAATCCTATTTAGCGAGTCCGAGTGACTCGTAAGTAAGATTTAAGTAAACGAGGAATTAAAAAAAATAAAAAATCCTAAATCACCTTTCAGACAAAACACATGATTATTATATTTCCAATTAAGTGTAGTATGAATGAATTTCACTTTGTTATATCCAATTTTAATGGTTTTACAAGTTCACTTACAATCGCAACATTACAAATAGTTTGTAACAGGTTGTATAATGTATGTGTAACGGATAATGTGTTTGAATAATGTATGTAAAACAAAAAATAATGTTTTTTTTATTTACCATTGACAAGAACTAAATAAATATACAACTCGGTGTTTTCGATTCTTTTAAATACAAAATCATTTCAAGATCATGAACTGTTACGCAGCACAGAAGTTTAGCTTGTTCGTTTCTGGTTATACCGGTACAGTTTCGAATCAGAGTAATTTTTTCGCGAATTTTACTTCATAGGTTCTAGTTGTTTTTCCCTTTATTTTTTCCTTTCTGCAATAAAGACAAATCACTCTTGTGAATTGATAACACTGGTTACCGAAAGTGCATTACTTGATTTGAATGACATAAAAAAGTTGCGTGACATTACAAACACATAGTAAATCTTGCCATCGTGTTTCCGCCAGTATCGCTAACTCTAAGCATGCATGCCTAAGCAGCCAAACACGTGCTGAGCCGAGGCCACCGAATCTACATGTATATCACTGGCCATGGTTGAGTTGCGCTACTGTGTGATACGTACACTGTGGCAGATACGTATACGTATCTGTACACAGTACGTACTGTGACAGTAATATACTATATAAATACGTATATATTCAGCCACAGAATACGTATATACAAATACCGTGGCAGATACCTAATAGATTATTCCTAACAAATTCCGCCACAGGCCAGTAGAAGTGCAACAGAACAGCTATGTAATAGTTTGTTAAAGACAAGTAGCAGCGCGTAAGATGAAAACTATTAATCTAATAGAAATGTATTAAAAAATAAAATGTAAGAAAATCATAGTATTATTATTAAAGCTTGAACCAATTACATTAAAAATAATAATCGCATACACCATGGTTTATATAATATTGATCTTTTTCCTCTTTCTCGTGAATGGGATATGTAGAAAGCCTGGGCAACGCCGGGTATTTTGCTGCTATGAGATACTGAACCCAGTTACTGTATTTAGTAAAATTTAGGCGATTTCTTCACAGTATTATATTAACGAGTACGTGTGCTTTAAATAATGTCAAAAACACAACAGTTTTCTGAGAAAATGAGCTCAAAATTCCGCATTTTCAGAGACGTTCAATTACCATTTTCTCAAAAATGGCCCAAAAATTTATAGACGTTTGGCCGTAATTCAATTTTTTGTTAAGAAGGACAAACAAAACATTGATAATTGCTACACAAAGTAATAGAGATTTTTTTTTAAATTTTGCATCGACAAAAACTCGATCATTTCGAGTAATCGACTGTTTCGTCACTAGAGCCCTGTAATATGGTTTTCTGCCGATAATTCCGTGTTTTTTAGTGCATCGTTACATAAATTCCTCTCTACTGCATCGATAGCGAGAAAGTAAAAAATTGTTGAGATTGCAGAAACTTTCAAATAAAGCTGAGGGAAATTGTGGACATGTTAAACGCAACGCGCTGAAGTAGAATAATTTTGGAAATTGCTCGTGATCTTTCCGGTCTCTCTCATCTTCCGTTACCAGTTGCAACGGAAAGTTTGGATTCGTAACTTATACACGTGTGTTAGCGAGTTCTGCGACATATGCATTCTTTGAATTAAAAACTAAAATGTTTCTTTCAATTTAAAAATGAGATTTCCCATCTCTTTATATTTCGCAATATTATTAGAGACATCCTCTTTCTGTCTTTCAAATGTAGGAGGCCTGCAATTTACGCCTTAGAATTTAATCTAGTTGCAGCACCGCCGCGCCAATGCGCCCGCCTCTTTGTCGTTCTCAATTAGACGTTGGCAGCAAAGGGGAGCCACACACTCACGATCACGCGCGTCGCGGTTGCAACAGGTGGCTTCGCATTGATCCCGCGGCGCCGAGTTCAAAGGATAGCGCACCTCCCTCTGCCGCTGCCACTGCTCCGCCCACCCTTCGCTCCATACTTAACTACGGCTTCCCTCGCCCCGCCACGCCTTAACGCTGCCGAAGCCTGGCCCCTCCCCCAGCCACTTCCCCTGCCATCGCTAAGCTCCGCCCCAGCGCGCCACTGCCTTTCCCCTCCCCTGCTCTCGCCCCCGCCACGCGCCTCCTCCCGCCCTGCCTCCTCCCACGCTCCGCTTCCTACCTGCCACTGCCGCCCCCTCCGCCCCACCACGCCTTGCCACTGCCCCTACCTTCTAGCCCTGCACGGCTTTCACGCCGACTCCGCCCAGCCTCCTCCCAGCCTATTCCCCTGCCTATTCCCCTGCCACCGCCCACGTCTCTAGCCCTCCCCGCCACTACCTTTCCCCTCTCCTGCTGTCACCCCACCCCACGCCTCCTCCTGCCACTGCCACAGCCCACGCTCCTACCCACCACGCCACTGCCTTTCCCCTCCACTGCTTTCGACCCCGCCACGCGCCTCATTCCTCCCTGCCTTTTTATACGCTCCACTTCCCCCCTGCCACTGCTGCCCCGTCCGCCCCACCAAGTCTTGCACTGCCCATACGTTCTCCTGGCCCTGCACAGCCCATCACGCTGACCCAGCCCAGCCTCTACCCCTACCTAATCCCCTGCCACCGCCCACGCTCTGCCCCTCCCCTCCACTGCCTTTCCCCTCTCCTACCCTCACCCCACCCCACGCCTCCTCCTGCCACTGCCACAGCCCACGCTCCTACCCACCACGCCACTGCCTTTCCCCTCCACTGCTTTCGACCCCGCCACGCGCCTCATTCCTCCCTGCCTTTTTATACGCTCCACTTCCCCCCTGCCACTGCCGCCCCGTCCGCCCCACCAAGTCTTGCCACTGCCCATAAGTTCTCCTGGCCCTGCACAGCCCTTCACGCTGACCCAGGCTTGCCCCTCCCGCTGCCTCTTCCTCTGCCATCGCCCACATTCTGCAACTCCACGCCACTGCCTTTCTGCTCCCCTGCTCTCGCCCCCGCCATGCGCCTCCTCCCGCCCTGCCTCTTCCCACGCTCCGCTTTCTCCCTGCCACTGCCGCTCCCTCCGCACCGCCTTGCCACTGCCCCTACTTTCTCCTGGCCCTGCTCGGCCCTTCACGCTGACCCAGCCTGGCCCCTCCCCCTGCCTCTTCCTCTGCCATCGCCCACATTCTGCATCTCCACGCCACTGCCTTTCCCCTCCCCTGCTCTCGCCCCCGCCACGCGCCTCCTCCCGCCCTGCCTCTTCCCACGCTCCGCTTTCTCCCTGCCACTGCCGCTCCCTCCGCACCGCCTTGCCACTGCCCTACTTTCTCCTGGCTCTGCTCGGCCCTTCACGCTGACCCAGCCTGGCCCCTCCCCCTGCGTCTTCCTCTGCCATCGCCCACATTCTGCATCTCCACGCCACTGCCTTTCCCCTCCCCTGCTCTCGCCCCCGCCATGCGCCTCCTCCCGCCCTGCCTCCCCCCACGCTCCGCTTCCCACCTGCTACTGCCGCCCCCTCCGCCCCACCACGCCTTGCCACTGCCCCTACCTTCTCCTGGCCCTGCACGGCCCTTCACGCCGACCCCGCCGAACCTCCTCCCAGCCTATTCCACTGCAACCGCCCACGCTCTACCCCTCCCCGCCACTGCCTTTCCCCTCTCCTGCTCTCGCCCCCGCCACGCGCCTCCTCCTGCCACTGCCGCCCCCTTCGCCCCACCACGCCTTGCCACTGCCCCTACCTTCTAGCCCTGCACGGCTTTCACGCCGACTCCACCCAGCCTCCTCCCAGCATATTTCCCTGCCACCGCCCACGCTCTGCCCTCCCCGCCACTGCCTTTCCCCTCCCCTGCTCTCGCCCCCGCCACGCGCCTCCTCCTGCCACTGCCGCCCCCTTCGCCCCACCACGCCTTGCCACTGCCCCTACCTTCTAGCCCTGCACGGCTTTTACGCCGACCCCACCCAGCCTCCTCCCAGCATATTCCCCTGCCACCGCCCACGCTCTGCCCTCCCCGCCACTGCCTTTCCCCTCTCCTGCTCTCGCCCCCGCCACTCGCCTCCTTATGCCACTGCCGCCCCCTTCGTCCCACCACGCCTTGCCACTGCCCCTACCTTCTAGCCCTGCACGGCTTTTACGCCGACCCCGCCCAGCATCCTCCCAGCCTATTCCCCTGCCACCGCCCACGCTCTGCCCCTCCCCGCCACTGCCTTCCCCTCCCGTGATCTCGCCCCACCCGACGCTTCCTCCTGCCACTGCCACCGCCCACGCTCCGACCCACCCCGCACCGGGAGCGGTAGCTCAGTGCGTCAACAGATGTCACCACAGAGCCTCTGACCAGGAAATTCTAGGATCGAGACGTGACGGCGTCAGGATTTTCGACACAAGCTCTTCAGCTTGGTCGAGTTCAGTCGCTGTTTGGAGGAGAATTCTAGCGGCCGGCTGCTCGGATACACTTACATGCACTACACTACTATATATTTCGGGAGACCGGTCGGAATCTTAGAGCTTGTTCTGGCTTGGGCAGTGCCCAGCTGGTGGGAGAGTCCTGGTTAGGGAGAAACCCCACCAACCGACGGTATGTAGGTGCCGGATCACGCCATTCAGTGACGTAAGATCACCGCCTTCTCCAGAGAAAAACATGCACTCCACTTAACGGACTAATGACCTAAGCTGTTGACGCGCCCGGACTCACTAACAACCAACAAAACGAACCACCTCGCCACTGCCTGTCCCCTCCCCTCCTCTCGCCACCGCCACGCGCCCCCTCCTGCCGCTGCCTGGTGCTAGTTCTGGGCGCCCCTCGTCTCTTTGAAGCAGGCGATGCAATCTCTGGGCTAATAACTGCAGGTACGCCCCTCCGCAGCTCATCGGGCGGGTTCGCAGCCGCCGCTCGCCGAGCCATGCGCTGCGCCGGGGCGATGCGGCCCGGAACGGGGGGGGGGGGAGGCACTGGACACCCGTCTTCCCTGCGACCCCGCAATCCCGTTTTTTTAATAGTTTTTATTACTCTTGTTCGATAAGTATTATGTCTTTAAAGGGTTTTTATGATACATAGTATATAGAATCATTTTTAACTACATTTCATCATACATACAGGTATACAATGTTTGAAGACTATAATATTAGAAACTAACAACTAAGGATACCCAGGAAGGGTCCTTCAGAAAAATACGTACAATATTTGGATTAAAAATATAAATATTAAATGCAGAAATGTTTATACCTGAGCAATCCCGTTTGCGATCATTCACGGTTGCCGCGTCTCGCACATCGACGTTTCGTTCTCACTTTCTTGTACTCCGTATAACGGAAGTTAGGCGGAGTAACGCTGCGAAAAAAAAATTTCCAATTTTCTTTACAATAAAACGTGTTTTCAGTTTTCCTGAACTGAAATAAAATCCAATTGAAGTAGATCTGTAAATTTGTGCGGGTATTTTGTTATATGTTATCTAGGAGTTCAAAAATTAACGTGGTATGCAAGGTAAAATGAGTTCTGTCGCTGCCACGCTAAATGGATAACGGACAAATCCCAGCTTTCTGCATATTCTTGCAGCGCTGTACGGGAGAAAAAGACATCTGGTTCTTTCACAGTCAGCTATTACAAAACATCATTATCAACCATCTGCAAACAACTGAAAAGCTGAAGTGACAGATTTCCCTCAATCGCATCAGTAGCATGAACGTTCCCTCTGAGAGACCTGTTCAGCCTAAGGTTTGAGGGTTTTGGCGGCAGTCGTATCGCGCCCTAGTGAGAGACATTCGATTGCCTGCAATAAACATTTCAATACAGATAATAACATACTTAACAACACAACTTGTTCAGCACAAACAATACAATGAGTAGATTTGAAAAAGTTGAATTACATGTTTCACATAATTCATATTAACAGGCAAATAAATCGTCCCCTTTTACCACAAAACATCTTAAGAATGAGAACAAATATCACGAAATAGAAATGGATTGGAGACGTTGTTTTGTAGTAAGTTTTTATTTCTTCAGATATCTTTCTCGGTCGCATTGCGGCCATGTTCAGTGCGATTCTGAGGCGGCTGGGGACCTTGGTCCGGGCAAGACAGCTCGACAGGTTGAAAAAACAATGTATGGTCATTTCCGAGAAAATGACATTTGAGTGTTTCTGAAAACGTGGAATTTTTAACTCATTTTCCCAGAAAATATTTCAGTATTCGAACAACTTTATAAGCGCATAATTTGAAGCCCATGTACTTATAAATGCAAATTTGTGAAAAATACACGCTAAAATTACATTTTCGTAATTTAAAAAAAGTGCAATATGGCGTTTGTGTCTTCTTATATAGTAAATTAAAGATTATCCCTGAAATTTTAAAGAAAAAAGTTGGAGCTATTTTCGAAAAAAACTTTTAACAATATTTTATTATTGCATATATTACACGCAATATTGCGTGAAAATTATTAACATTTTCAAAAAAGAATGTGCATGACCTTAATGAAAGAAATAACTATGAAGAAAAAAAATTATTTGGAGCACAAATCTCTAACATCAATTTTGTCACATACAAATAAGCCGAAAACGCTTCAAATTTTGAAACTTTCGAAAATTCAGAGTTAACAGAAAAAAACGAATGTATACCATTTTAATACGAGTATTTTACTTTATTCTTTAAAAAAATTTAAATCTGCTAACATTTTTGAAATTCACATATTCCTTTTCGACAAAAAAATAACAATTACAAATCAAAAAATAACAATTCACAACTCAAAGGATATACCAATCAAACCAAAAGAGACCAAAATAATTCAACTGACAAAATATTTAAACTACACCGCTCATAAATCAACATTCAACACTTAAATACCAAATGCCAGATTCTTCTGTATAAATCTATTATCCTACCTACAGTAACTTATGCTTGGCCAGTGTGTAGAAACGCAGCTCCTACCATCATTCAAAAAATTCAAATAGTCCAAAATATTGTCCTTAGGAAGTCAATTAAAGCCCAACGGTTTATACCGAATTATGAAATTCACAGAGAACTCTGGATCAATACTGTGCTAGAACATACCAAAAAGTAGCAAATATCTTTTATTTTACCCTCCCCTCATATCATCCCGCTCAGAAATTCCATCTAGGCCGAACAGCAAACATCTCAAGTCGAATCAAATCCAAATTTCCCAAAGACATGCTTAAACCTCCCTAAACCAATAACATCATGTGGAATCTTTGCCTTTTCCCTTCTTACTGCTCGACAGGGCAATCCTAACAGTTTATCCTTCCAAATCAAGATAAAATTCAATAGCAGCTAAAAGACAACTATTTATTTAAATAAGTCAGAGAATGTTAACCTCATTTTGTCAAGGAATGCCCAAATCCCAAAAAAGTCGGAATGTAAAACTGAAATCCCTCGAAGGACCTTCGGTCGAATGAGAAGAAATAAATTTAAAAGAAACTTTTTCTCGTTCGACTCTTCTGGATTCTACCCCGCCTGTTCAGAGCCTCTAGTATCTGTAAATCTGCAACTATATGTGAGATTAAACTAAAAACTTGATTTTTTACGCGAGTGAATTAAACGGATCTACCTGTGCACTCGGTAATAACGTTAAATATGAAGAGTTTGAACCGACAAGGATGTATTTTATTATTATGAATTACAAGGAGACACATTGAACAAGTGACGGAGAGTAAGAGGGTCTTGAAGAAAAATATATATTACAGGCTTAATATGGAAATTGATAAATAGGAAGGAAGGTGGGGTGTAACATGCGAGAATTGTCGCACGGGTACGCTAGTAATATATATTAATTATAGTAATAGAGACCGGAATAATAATAATAGTAATAGTATAGAAATAAGGAACGGAATTTATTGTAATAAAAATGAAAAATATGTACATATGGATGTACTTATTTTTTCCAAAACATGTAAGAAAAGATTAAAAATATGTAAAATAAAAATTAATTATTGAATTTAAAATGGTTCTCTACAAGTATTTTCCTACCATAGAACGTTCCCGGTCAGTTGTTAACAAGGGTTCGGAGTGTCTGCAAGTAGGTTCTAACGCCACAGAAGTAATTGAACACTAGAATTCATTACAGATAAGAAGTTAATTCGAAATATAAAATACGTTCATAGCATATATTACAATGTTTACGAGGAGCCGGTGTATAAGTGAATAGTAGTACAGTGTGGCGAGTGATGGATACCAGGGGAGGGTGTTATGGCGTATTTACCCCTCTTTCCAAATCGGACAAGGTAAGACAATTATCTTTAATAGATATTTGTTAGTTTTCGAGTAACGAATTTGCTGCTCAAAACATGAACAAGCACGTGGTTGAAAATACTTTTGCTCGTAAAAATCCGCTCATTCTTGATTCCGAGTACGCATTAAACGGGGGGTGAGTAAGCAGGGAGGGGAGGGGTAAGTTTGACAATTCATGGCGAAGATATGGTGGCAGCATTACATTTGATTAGCAAGAAAGATGATTCCGGCACATATATTGCAAACGCGTATCTGAAATTTTCCGTATCGACGTAAAAATATATTAAAATGTAGCGAGATATGTAAGAAATATGTCATAATAGGTCAAATATGTAAAAATATGTAAATAT
Organism: Teleogryllus occipitalis; assembly: GCA_011170035.1. Lineage (NCBI taxonomy): Eukaryota > Metazoa > Arthropoda > Insecta > Orthoptera > Gryllidae > Teleogryllus > Teleogryllus occipitalis. Next base: position 38,208 of record BLKR01015565.1, read on the forward strand.
ACCAAAAAAAGTAAAAATATGTAAAATAAAAATAGTTCTACTTCATTCAGAATATCTTGTGAACCCTAAAAAATATAATTGAATGTAAGTACCTAGTTCCAGTAAAAACATGCAATTACATGGAAATCCGTTCTCTAATAAATACATTAAATAGTTTACTATTTTGTGACAATAATTAAAAATTAATCGTGTTGTTTCTTCGCTCTTCTCATATGGCACGGATAGCTCAATGGAACAGTCCATTTATTACTGTTAACAACCCAATAATTAAAAATATCTAATAGAAATCTATTTTCCTCTTCGAGGAAAATTTCATTTTCTCTCCAGGGAAATGGCACAAAGCTTCCACTGATTACTCTCGGCGATCGCACACCCACCCACCTAACCACCCACCCACCCACCCAACCACCCACAGGGGGCGGAAACACCCGCAGCGGATGGGCGCCGGCGCGAGGCAAAGCTTTATGAGCTCCATTTGCAAAGCGATGATTTCATTAAAAGGCGCTGTCCCCCCTCGCCCCTCTGATGGCTGTCAACCTCCCCCTCCTCCACGCGCTCGCAGGGTGCGATTCCGATCAATAACCCCCGCAGTCTGATCATCAGCCAAAATTACATCGCCATCAGCAAAAAGGAGATTATAAATCATCTCGTTTCTTACTGTCATTCCCACATTTCTTCATTTTCAGACAGAGTTGATGGTAGAAGACATCTTTGTCTGAGACCCTTTTTACTGTAAATCCTTTTGATCTTTCATTTTTTATCTTAACATGTCTCATACTGTTTTCATAGAGACCCTTCATTACATTTATCAAGCAGGATTTACCTTTACTTTTGTTAGGACTTCCCTCATTTTATTTATGGGAACACTATCATAAGCCTCATTATTAGAGCTTATAGAGAAAGTTCAAGAATACAGTATGAATCTGTGTCTTGTGTTCATAGACTTCAAACAAATCCTTCGATTCAGTGGAACATAAAGCAATTCTGGAAGCATTACTCGTACAGGGAGTACAAACGAAGCATAAAAATATCTTAGGAAAAATATACCTAAATAGTAAAGCAAAAGTGAGAACAGATTCAGAAGGCCAAGATTTTGATCAACATAGGAGAGTGAAACAAGGAGACCCCATTTCCAAAAATTATTTATATAAGCATTTTAGAAATAATTTTTCGCAAAATGAAAAATCACGGCATAAATATCAATGGAGAAAAAGTATCAAATCTACAAGTTGCTGATAAAGTGGTTCTTATAATAAAATCAGACATGATTTTACAAGAAATGCTAGGCGACCTCCTCCAAAATAGCAAAAAAAAAATTTAAAAAATTTTACTTTTAGCAGAGTATGGACCAGAACAGCAGGAGACCGCGCAAAATGTAGATACGTCATCGACACAATAGAAGAAGTCCATAGAGAAAAAGATTAAACAAATAAAAAGGAACAGTGACACAAAAATAAAAACACAAAGGTAAGTGAAGAGATAGTGACGAGATGGTAACTAATAAGTGAAGTGCTAGCTTATTTAGAACCTTAGAAAGTAGGAGGCCTTAGCCCTACCAAGGTATGTAAACGGGCTAATAATAATAATATTAATAATAATAATAATAATAATAATAATAAGATAATAATATTAATATTTCCTTAAATCAATAAAAAATAAAAGTAATTCTCTGCTCGTTTAGATTTTCTTTTCAATAAGCTGTTTAATAGAGAATATATTGTCTATACAAGATCTTTCTGCGATCCCAAAACGACTTTGTTCCTCAATTTCATTGCTCTCTACTTCCAGTCTTCGAGTCAAAATCGTCCATACAGTTTACACATAGTAGCTTATTACTCCCATTCCTCGATAATTTGTCGTCGTAAACAGTCGTTTCTATTTTATTTATTATGAATGCAACTAATCCATGCATTCTTCCATTCTTCAGCACACAATTTTTTAAAATACATTTTTTAATAACATTGTCACAATATCGGATACAAAGCTTGGTGCTTCAATTTTTTAATAACTGTAAATGTAAACCTCCAGGACCAGTTGACTTATTCCTTTTCTTTTTTCAGAGCTTGTATAACTTCTTGAGCTGTGATAGCTAACAGAGACTGGGAGTAATTATTGATATAATTTAAATTTTAAAAATTATATAGAGTACATAGTAAAGGAAACTAGAAAAAGATTAATATTTTAAACAGAAATGGGCAATATATAAATGACTATACAAGATGTTAGATATATAAATCCATAATTGTAACAAATTTTTATTACTGTGCAACAATACTAGTAGGAGCCCAAAAAACTGAAATTAAAAAAGGTTAGATACAACAACATAGAGCCTTGAGGGTAATAATTCTGTGCAATACACTCCAGTGCTAGACATGCTAGACACTCTGAAATTTATGCCAATAAAAGAGAGAATTCATTAGAAGACACTCATTTTTATTTTTAAATTAATTAATAGTGATATAACAGGAGATTTAGTGAAAAAAAATCCAGAGTGAAATAAAAAACAAGAGAAACAAGACAAGCGCAACATTTACTCTATAATTTCAGTAAAACTGGCAAAAAATAGTCTATTTGACAAAGAACTTAAATTATGTAATAAATTACTGTTAGAAATAAAAAAATATAAACAAATTCAAGAATTTAAAAGAAAAATTATAAAACACTCAAAGAATGAAAATTATTTTTGTAAATAGTCAGTAGAGTTTACCTAAGATGTGAACAATGTATGTAAATATGCATTTAATATACTAACAAATAGTCGAGAAGGCTAAATATTCTAAAGCTATCAATCGATAAATAAACCATTTGTTATTATTATTATTATTATTATTATTATTATTATTATTATTATTATTATTATTATTATGATTATTATTATTGTGTTGTGATCTAGAATTTCGGATGCTACCATAACCATCGCAACGGATTTAGCTAATTAATTGATTTTCATGTTGCTGCGTTAAGTTACACATACATTAAATTTGCAATTAAATGATGGTAAAACTTTGCATTGCATCATTGCAGAATATTGCATAATGTACAATACATTTTTTACTGCATAATTGTTTATACTCACGGAGGAAGTGTGGAAGCAGAGAAAGTTATGTAATCGCGCGCCGGAAAACGACGAATTTTCACCAGTAAATCTCTTATTGCCGAGCTCTGGGGACAAAAAAGTAGATAAATCCTGTTGTTCAGTTTAGAAGAAAAAGAAATTCTCTAACACGTGGTATAGTCAGAATCCATGTTTTGTTGGTTCTTGATACCAACAAATTGATTGACGGCAAAACGTTCGTCTGTGTTAAACGCTAGCACATAAACCGTTCAGCAGATTTTCTACAAAATTGATATTCCCTGATGGAACTGAACGGACTGGAGACTTTGGCAGTTTCGAACGTATACTTTGATTCTTGAAGGGTTTTATTTACGAATCAGCTACTTACCTTTTCATGCCTCAGACCGAGTGCGACTCATAGGGCGCTTGTGGGGTACGGGTATCACTAACGGCACGTTATCAATGAGGATCTGATTTTGGGTCTCGGAGTGGAAAAAAATTGCTGGTTAAAAAGCCTTTTGCTAGTTTATGTAGCAGGAAATAATTGCGTAGCATTTAAAAACGATGCGAGAAACTATATGTTTTGTTAGCAACACCACACTCTGGTTGCTGAGTTTAGTTACGTAGCACTGAAAATGGAATTTAATAATGGTAATACACTGTAATTTGTGCCTTATCTGCAATGTTAATTATTCAATGGCATAATTTTAATGTGTCTCAATGAATTATTTTAAAAAAAATTCAATTGAATTACTTTAGATACGTTCATGCTTGTTTAAATGTTTGGTGTAGTGTAATTTGTACTAAAATTGAATAATTATTAAACTTATTTTATGACATAAAATTTCTAATTTAACCTGACGTCACCTATCCAATCCAGGTTAATTTCTAGCGTTTCTGAAGGGAGACTACCTCACCTTCAGTGGTCCTCCAAGGGTATTATTTCCAGTAGCCTAAGTGTCCAGAATTTTATGTGCGAGAAGGTAAGTGTAGACGGTCCTCTCTGCCGACACAGACTCCCGAAGGAAGCTGACGCGAGCACTTTGATATTCCACACATACCACGAACGATGTGCGGCCTATTGACCCTGATTCCCTGATGTGGAGTGCCGCCTCTTTAGCCGCCCTCCCCATTGCATGAAGTGCTCTTTGTTGCCGCAGCAGCCGAGGTGGGGTCTGTCGCGGTGGGTCGATAGCCGGAAGTAGTCGAGACAGACGCGTGGACGCTGGTCGGCACTAGTGTGAAAAAGGACACGCCGCAAGCAATATTTAGTTGAAATGAAGTATTCCTCGAGCTACAAGCGCCGTGTCGACGGCAGGGGCGTTTCCACACTTATGCGGAACATGGATTAAAAGAGTTGATTAGTATATTTAAATGTAATGTGTTTTAATTTAAATAATTTAAATCAAATGTAATAACACTGCAGGGGTTGTTGATCGCAATCGCAAACGGTGAGTGCATCGAGGAGGGGGAGGTTGAAAGCTTTGAGAGGGCACGGGGAGTCAGCGCCATTTAATGAAATCATCGCATTGCAAATGGAGAGGTAATTGTGCAAAGGGCTTTGTCTGGCGCATATCCGCTGCGCAAGCATCTGCCCCCCGTGGGTAGATGGGTGGTCTGCGGGGTGGTTGGGTAGGCGGGTGGTCTAGTGGGTGGTTGGGTGGGTTGTTTGGTGGGTTGATGGGTAGGTGGTTGGGTAGGTGGGTGGTTGGGTAGGTGGGTGGTTGGGTAGGTGGGTGGTTGGGTAGGTGGGTGGTTGGGTAGAAGGGTGGTTGGGTATGTGGGTGGTTGGGTAGGTGGGTGGTTGGGTAGGTGGGTGGTTGGGTAGGTGGGTGGTTGGGTAGGTGGGTGGTTGGGTGTGTGGTTGGGTGTGTGGTTGGGTGGTGGTTGGGTGGGTTGTTGGGTGGGTGGTGAGGTGGGTGGTTGGGTGGTTTGGTCTCCCAAGATCGGACATCTCACAAGAGCGGAAAATAGATTTATTAGCTTAGCATACCGCCCAGAACCAGGACAACAATATTTAAATTGTCTCAAAAAATTACAAACTCCACCAATAAACCAATCCATCATACAAACGGAAAGAACTCAAATTGTACAAATCGTCGAAAATCCAATTTTAAAAAGCATATTTCAACAATTTGTTCAATATTACAATAAATTGCCATCAAAAGGAATGAAACAGTCTCCATGCGACGCTCTCTGCTTATATTCGCCTTAAATAAAAGCCATATACAACTTATAAAATGTAAATTCAAAATATAGGATAAAATGGCTGTAACTTAGTTCAGTATACCTCCAAATAATCACAAGGCTATGAAGATTAGCCACACACTCTGTAAAATTCACTCAGAATTCCTATCCAACCACTTTCTTCTACTACCTACCATTTTAATTATTTCATTAATACCACCGTATTAAGTGTATCCGTTGCGTCTCACGACGAAATGTTTACCGGGAGCGGTAGCTCAGTGCATGTGATGTCACTGCAGGGCTTGATGCCGGGAGCTTCTAGGTTCGACTCCTGACGGCAGCAGGATTTTCAACAGTACCTTTTCAGCTAGGTCAAATTCAGTCGCTGTCTGGAAAAGATTTCTAGCGGGCGACTGCTCTGATCGGTAGATTTCCGTGGTTTCTCCGATCAACACCAGGCGAATGCCGCAGCAGTATCCTAACAAACGGGCCGCGGACCGCGCGCTATATTTCCATCCTCTTCCTTGCCCCATCCTCTCTACTTTCACACACACTCTAACATGCACTACACTAACACATATTCCGGATGACGGGTCGTGAGTTTAGTTTGTCTAGGCTGGGCGGTGCCATGCTGGTGGGAGAGTCCTGGTTAGAGAAAAACCAAGCTAGCTGACGGTAGGTCGGCGCCGCATCTCGCCATCCAGCGGAGGAAGTTCACCGCCATCTCGCGAGAAAACCCTGCACTACAGTTACGAGTCTAATGACCAAAGCAGTTAACGCGCCCGGAAACACAAAAAAATCAATCTATCAAAAAAAAGGAAATGTTTAATCCAGAAAGTATACTTGGGTTTTTCTAAACTGGCCCACGACACTACATCAGCTGTTACGGTGTCTTCCCACCGCTAAAATGTCATCACGGTGACGTCACTGTGGTGACGTTTAAGGACGAAACTGTAACAGTTGATCAAGTGTCATCAGCCAGGGTAAAGAAACCCAAGTATACAAATTTTGCCATGGTCTCGTATACGAGGCAGGACTTTGATTGGTTCCAGCACCCAAACACAAAACCCCCTCTCGGAAGAGCGCAAATTAAGGCACAGGCCGCCCCGCACATTTACACTCCACCCCGGTTTTTCGGGGAAGCTGTATGAGTAGCGCGATGGCTGGCAGAGGAAGCCACAACCCTCTTTCCCGTCTCACCATCGCCGATACAGTTGGAAGGGATAGCAGACTTGCAGAACTCCCTACTTCTAACAGACATTTTAATACTCTTTATTGGTCGCGATGATATCAGAATTTACATGCGGCAGTTTTCCCCTAGCTTCATAAAATGCAGCGAATATTATATCATTATTTGGGTCAACATAATGTTGTGATCAGCTTTTCTCTGCAATGACTAGAATTAAAAACAAGGAAAGAACCCAACTTCAGAACAAGGCATTGAATAGTGTTCTTTGCAATAGCCCAAGGACTGACACCAAAGATTACTTCGCTAGTTTTAATAAAAAGATGTCTAAAATTAACTTCTACAATATGGTTGTTATTTTGAATCGAACTGTACGTCTCCTGATAAACTTAAAGGCTTCTTTCTGCGTATGAGCCCTTTGTCTGCCCTCCGTGCTTCGGCTATCAGCGACGAATTGTCGTCAAAGGCCAAGAATCCAACTCGCCCCCAGGGCTTATATTTCGCCCGGCGCCGGCAGCGAGCGTTGACGGCAGTCTGTGCCCGCCGGTCTCCGCCAGTGCCTGCGGAGGATTCATATCTGATATCCCTTCACTACTAGATTCAGAAATTGCATTATTTGCACACGACAAGGCAGTCTATACATCGCATAAAGATCTACATGTAGGCAGATATATTCTAAAAGATGACATAAATATGCTCACTGATTGGTTTAATAAATGGAACATATTTATTAATCACTCTAAATGTCAGGCTAAAATTTTCACCCTAAGAAAAAATTAATTTATCCTCTAATTCTAAATTGTAAAGATATTAAATGGCTTCCTACCTCACAACCTGCAAACTATTAAGACTTGATTTTGATCGACGACTCAGATGGAGAGATCATATTACAAATGTACTAAAAACACTTATCAAAATGATTCTATTATATCCACTGATTAACAAAAATTTAAATTTGAACAGAAACTTCCCTATCAATAGATATATAATACGACCTTCATTAACTGATTCTAGTCTCATTTGGGGAGGTGCTGCTCCAATACACATTTAGAAATCGCAAATTATACAAAATAAATTTCTATGCTGGCCAGTTAATGCACCATGGTTTATAAGAAATGAACAGTTACTCAAAGAACTCTCAATTCAAAACATAAAAACTTGGACACTAAAAATCTCAGAAACATTTCTCCTCATCCTTACACTAGCCCACTTTATGGACGTTTTAAACTAAGAAAAACTTCTCAATAAATTTAAGAATTTTATTTAAATTTTCAAATGATTTACTACCATCTCCCTAATTTGACTACTATATATAATTAATACGATAAATACTATTTCCAAAATATTATGCCATTGTTTTTTTACAATAATAAAAAATGAATTTAATCAATTAAAACAAGATGTTAGAAGTCCGTGTAAGGGTATCCCTCAGTATTTATGTAGATGAGTTAAATTGTATGCTTTAGTTAATTCATATATCAATTGATTTTAATTTGAATGAGTTACATTTATGTATTCAATATCTTGAAAGTTTATGTCTGTAGTCGAACAAGGATAAAATACATTTTCAAAAAGAAAGTCTATTTTTAAACTAAAATTTTTATCAAAATACACGCTAATGAAACATCATTGGATTCCTCTTTTTATGATCTATCCATTTCCGGAGAGAAAAATATATTATCCCATTTAAAAAATGAAAGATGATTAAATTTCTCAAAAACAAAAAATATTACGAACCATGCCTATGCAGAATATTACTTGCCCCTCGATTCTGTATTGTTGAGCGGAATCTACATTTCTATATCGTAAACAGTTAATAAGTTAATGATGTGAACCACAGTGATTATCTACATTAAAACTCATTAATATTAATTAAATATTCTAAGAACAACAAAACAACGGACTTCCAGTTTGACGTTAGAACTAAATACTCCACCACACACAAACTGTATAGGTAGAAGGTTAAGGCAAATAATGACAAACAAAAGATGACTAATCCTAAAGTGAAGTAGCCGTGTATAAACAAATTTGAAAGACAGCAACGCCGAGCCATGAGCAATAAATCTGAAAAATGATTCGGGGTATTGTTGTCGAGAGGCGGTGATGTAAATATATTTTCGGGAAATGGTGGTCGGAGCGGGCGAAACATAAATTACCCGGCAAAGCTGAAGGCTCGTAATCCACACATGTTCATTCCCGCAGGGGGTCGCGATGACCTAGGTTGTCGCGGCTTCTGGTGAAGAATCGTAGACGAACACCTGGACCGGCAACCGGTCACCCTCCAGTTAGGCCTATGGCGCGTCAACCTTGGAGCAGGATTCGGCGAAGGATGCCTTTCGGAGTACTCCTTTTAAAGTTCGGCTGGACCAACTTACCACCCGCCATGTTGCTTCGGAACCGGCGTTACCCACGTCGTGAGCTGGCGGTACGCAATGGGGAGACGGGATGGGGGCTCCGAGCCGCCCGGGCCTTAGTCGGGTGTCCCCCAGTTGGGCACTCGGATTCGTCGTGGCAGTGGCCCGACACTCTGGGCAAAGAGGAGGGAACTTGCACCCGGCGCATGTGAATGGCGCATTGTCCAGACTACGGTACTGTATGCCCAGGCATTGTATGGAGAGGTTACCGTGAGGGTCAACTGCGTTCTGGCGAGACCCAGATACCACCCCAAAGGCGTACTTGTACGTCTGCGGGGGGTGAGGATAGAGGCCAGCGCCTAAGGTGCCCACCCCGGAATTAATCCCCCCTGGTACGAGCAAGTACGTGATAGGCCTGGGATAGACATCCTACATCATGCTCAATAGTCTTATTTCGTTGATGGGGCTGGCAGAGAACGCTGCTTTGAAATCAAAAATTCCCTTCCAATTTTTCGGGCATTCAGCACGCAAATTTTGCACAAATCGTGCGCTTAACACGCGACATCTGAAAGTATTTACGAGCATACGTTCAAAAACACACACTATTTTGCCATTTCTGCCTGCACATTTAGCTTTCACAAGATATCTAATTATTTAGGTTAAAATAAAGTTTTTTTTTAAACAGACGTTATAAAATGAGAAACAACCACATTAGAAACTGAAAAAAACATAGGCTCTGCGTTAGAATCAATTCGAGCATTAATTTAAAAAAATATAAAAGAGAGCAATATTCAGTTTTGTGCAACTTTGGTATTCGTACACTAGAATTAATAGCATAAAATAAAAATAATAAAAGAAAGTGAACTATGGTTTCAGTATTTTCTTGAATATCTCTTGGTTTTCTGTACTCTCTTGTACTCCACAGTTGGCATTACCCTCATGTACGGCATAAGTATTGTTTAATTGACTGACAAATATTTGCTATTCTAATATTACTCATTGTTATCTGTTATAAGTCTTACAAACTTGTGTAATAACTAATTAACAAAGTTTATTCTGATATGTTAGTGTGATGTATTTTTATGAGACACAATACATTCAAAATAATACATGCTTGGTAACTGCGGCTCTTTCACCACACTAATTAGTACTCAGGAATTAATAACTTATGAAAGCCTTATAAGTAATTATTGTGCATAAGTATTGGTAAATTATTTGTTTTGTGTGTTTTTTCTTTTGTGTCCAAATTGTATTTTTATTTATTTATTTAATTTTTTCGGTGTCTATAAATATGTTGTACATGTTGTTAAATTTTAAATTTAAGTGGCAATTAACTTTGCATTTTTGTGTCTTCAAGAAGCCAAGAACCATCTGAGAAGCCCAACCGAGAAGATTTTGCATCCTTTGGTTATAAGCTATTTTTCTGTAATTAGAATAAATATGCTAGTATAAGGGTAATTTTTCAACAGCAATTTTCTCAAAATTGGTAACTTCTAAAAATCTATATGTAATCTCATGGCCATGAGAAGGTTCTAAAAACCTAAGAATTTGTTAACAAGAGTTAATTTCTTGGTTCAATAAGCTCTGAGAAAAAATTGGCATTATATGCAAAACATTTTATTGTTTTGATAACAGGTATTTGTTAATTGTAAGGAAACAATTGGTTTTGGCGGGTTCTACTAACAAAATCTGTAATTTAGAGTAAATTTAGGGTTGAATGGACACCTTGTTTGCCTTTGTAGCTCTAAAATTAGGGTTTTTATGGCAAAACAAAAAATTATTGGTGTGAATCCCTGCATTTCTACTAGAGGCCGCCACCTGAGCTTGCGTGCCTTACAGGTTGCATACCCTTGCAGGCGCAACGGTGTAAACACCTTGGCCAGAGAACTCTATGTTAAGACTTGTATATCGATATTTCCCCGCTACCCCCCTATACTACCGAGATGCCACCCCTTTACGAGACAGTATAAAAGACTTGCGCCCTGCTCGCACGGATCCTTTTCGCCATTTTAAGTGTGTGTGCCGAAGTTTGGCTCAGCTTACTTGGTCACTAAGGATTCTGTTTGTTTTTAATTACTACCTGGACTTTGTTTTACCAGGTTTTTGTTGGCACTCAACTCCCAGCGTACAGGCTTATTGCCACCGCCATTTGAAAAGGAATGTCGTTTTTGCGAAAGGCCCGGTTCTAATAGAGCCGTTGCTTTTATTGTAAATATGTATGAGTGCTAGTATAGATTTTTAGGTGTGTGTGGTATTTGACATGAAATTGGATCTTGTACTTGAAATGTTGATTGTTTATGTTGTATTGTTAATGTTATGAAGCAGGTTTATTCTTTTTGTTGTTATTCGTTTGTATTTGCAGCTGGAATGTATGCTGGTCTCCGATTGGTGAGGAGAGCCAGTCTAGTAACTGTTCATTACGTAGTAATTGTTAATGTTTCAGTGTTTGTGCTCCAGTCGTGAGTAAGACGGCGTTCGGCCGCATTCGGCTATCGGGAGCTTTGTTGAAGACGATAGCTGGGCCCGTACAGCACAGGGCTGTGGCCTATTGTTTCTGCGTTTGGTTTTCACCCCGTGAGCGATTACTTTGTCGCTCGGGTAAGAGGCTGGTTGGAGTCTGGCACCGCGGCGCCGACGTGGAAAGGCCACCGGTGCTCACCAGGGCCACGACCGCCAGACCTTTATAAGGAGTGCTCCTGCTTCATACGTAAACTTGTAAAGATTTGGTAATGGTAAAAGATCAAATTTCATGTGTGCACTCATACCAGTATTGTTTATTAAAGTGTTCGTTGAAGGCAATAGTTTCACTTTGTAGTTCTGCTTATCACTTTTTTGTATTGAAGGATGACCTGGGAGGCTTCCTTTTCATGATTGTTTAAGTATGTATTCGATTTCCTCGCCATAAAGTGGGCATTGTCGAGGAAAATCCGTAATACTGTAATTCTGTATTGGTTCAGACGCGTTAATGATAGCGTCTTTTCCCTTTTTTGTATCTTTGATGTTTTTTGTATAGAGGCGACATTCGCCTGTCAACCTTGCATTCTTTCGTAGTTCTGTGTTGCCTTTTTTGCAGTTTTGTAATTTTCTAGCAAGAAAGACCGTTGTTTGTAAGTTATTAATTTGTAATAAATTTGATTTTCTGGTTTCTTGTGTGACATACCGATATGTCACATGAAAATAAACTAACATTTATTTGTAGACTATATGGTGGAACATGCAATAAGAGGTGGCTAGATGCCGAAAGTAGAAAATTTGGGATTGGGCGAAGAAGTTTAGACGATCGAAAGGTCAGCTACACCAAAATATAACGAACGTATGGATTGGCTGGGTGAGAGAAGGACGGTCAAAAGTTATAAAAAAAAGAGGAAGGTAGTTGAATACGAAGTCTTCGAGGGGTGAATCATGCAGGAAGATTTCATTCTGACCGGCATCGCGTGTCTGAACTGATCGTAGGTTCGTGAGAGGGAGCGAGTGTAGTGCAGATAGTCAGAGTCGGGTTATCAGATCGTGAAATTTTAAGGACAGTAAATGATATTGCAGATATTGCATGTGGAAGTAATATTGATGCATAAATTGGGACTTTGTCGGGAGTGGTAATCGAGTTATAGATTTCGGGACTATGTCATTGGACGTAATCGGGACTGATAATTTTGATAGTTTGAGACCAGTTTGGATAGGGGCAGAAGAGGATTTCTTGGGACTTTGGACTACGGCAAGCTCGTAAGATATTTCGACTGTGAAGTCTACGAGGGACATCAACGAAGAATAGATAAGTTAACCGCGGTATAAAACTGTAAATTCAAAGATATCTTGATCCAAGGCACAACATAAAATCATTTTGTTAAATTCACTAAATTGTTTTCTAAATAGGTAACAATAAACTTTGTTAAATTTTGTTTTTCAGAAAAGTAAGTGAACTTTCATTTTGTATATCCAAACCGTAATGAACTAGGAATAGAATCATTCTATTTCAGATTCCCAGCAGCGCTGTATAGTCTGCGGATCCCATAATCCATTATAAAGGTAATAAGGATTATAATATATCGTGACCCATTGACCCAGCAAGCCGGACGCTAAGATCTTTGCCAGAAATTAATGTAGAGAAATTTTGTATATCTCACTTGGATATTTATATCTCCATTTCTGAGATCCTGTAGATTATTGATCCTGTTTATTTAAAAACCTGGTGCGTGCTTTCGAATAATTTCGAACGTGACGACAATCTTCTCGAATTCGATGGCTAGGAGATCACTGTGTTAGCTCCGAGTAATATTTCATTAGGTAAATACATGGTCACTTCGCTTCTTAGCGAGAACATAGTTAAAAATTAATTTCGTGCTGCCCTCCGCAGCTGGCGACCGTATTTAAAAATTACTAATTTGCCTATTCACGTATTTCGCCATCTTTCAAATATAACACATGTAAATAGACAATTTCGTCATTCAGATTTTATAAGTTGGCATCACTATTGTAACCTAACACACGCTAACAGAGGCGGATGCACAACACGTGCAAAATGCCTACCACGGTTGAACCCTATGTAATTTATGTGAGATGAACTACATATAAAGTAGGGATATGTAGAATGCACGATGTACATTATGCATAACCTTACAGGTAAATATCAAATAAATTATGTTGTTAATAAATTAACTGATTATAGCTCGTACCAAATGGTGCACTAAACATATTTATGTAAATAAACGTTATTCTGTAGCCCTGATGAAGGCCAATTATATGGCCAAAACGTCGGCAATGTAAAGTGTCTGTTTCCTTTCTTGTGACTCAAACTCAAGAACCAGTAGACATATCATTACAACGGGTCAAGAATCATTGAATATTTAACATTGTTTTTCAAAATGTCGAAATAAACATAGAATTCATAATTCCATCAACGAATTGGATCGTTTTAGCCCCTTACGAGAAACACAACCCCACAACAAAACTGCTCTACTACCACACTTCACCGTGAAGATTCTCTTCATGAAACTATCGCCTGTAATTTGCTTTCTTCTGACCCGATGTATCCCATCTGACCGGAAGAGGTTTATTTTACATTCGCCAGACCACATTACGCTGACCCAAAATTCTCTTCCTTATTCACATGCTCCCTAGGAAATGCAAGTCTCTTCTTACGATGTTCCCTGCTTACGAAAGTCCTCTTCCGCGTTATTTGTCCACGAAACACGTCCTTTCATAAAACAAGGTGAACAGTCTGATCGGACAGTTTCTTTTAAATACATTTTACTTCACGTTTTCCTCATTAGGCCGGTGGACAAACGTCTTGCCTGCGAAATAATTCTTGGAATTAGCAATCGGAAAGGAGTCCGTCTAAAAATGTGTAGAGAGGATAAACGAAATGATCCTGTAAAAGAAAGACAAATTTTTCAGTTTTATGGAACAGACGTTATTAAGATTACATATGATGTTCACTTCTTTAGCGAACTGTCACTTTGGCTCATCTTTAGGAAAATCCTTCTTTATCCCAAACAAAACCACTGACGAGCACTTGTGCTGCGAAAATCTCTTGAGTGTCGCCAGACGACTTTGCCCGAGACAAGTCAAGATCGCCGCAATGAAGCTTCGCTTCATACAATTACCAAAGGAACCAGTCCGGTCTGCTAGTCTTTCTATCGTGCGAATATCTTGGTTTGGAGCACGGTGCATGCCTGCAATTGCACAAGAATTTGATCCCCTTCCTATCACTCCATTGGAATTTCAAATCGTCGTATTTCCATGATTCTACACAAGACAAATTATTTCCGGACGTAAATAAATATGCAGCCTCCGCGGCCCCTTCTATTCTTTCTAAACATTGTGAAGTCTGATAGAAGGATTTCACCATTGTGGTGAAACCTGGGGGTTTAACCCTACTGTTAACCTGCAGGAGCATTAGTGAGTCACTCATAACCGACTGCAGTAGGACCTATCGCCAAAAACACCGGGAGCAGAAGCTCAGTGTAACAACTGATGTGTCTGCAGCGCCTCTGACTAGGAGGTTCTAGGTTCAAGTCCTGTCGGCCGCAGGATTTTCCACACTACTTTTCCAGCTAGGTCTAATTCATACGCTGTCTGAAGGAGAATTCTAGCGGCTGGCACCTCTGATCGGAACTTTTCCGTGGTTTCTCCGATCAACACCAGGTTAATGCCGGAGCAGTACCCCATCAAACGGGCCACGGACCGCGCGCGATTTTTCCTTCATGTTCCATGACCTATCCTCTCCCCTTACACACACACTTACACTAACATGCACTACACTACTACACATGCTGGGAGACCGGTCGGGGACTTGGAGCTTGTCCCAGTTGGGGCGGTGCCCCGCTGCTGGGAAAGTCCTGGTTACGGAGAAACCCCACTAGCCGACGATAGATCGGCGTCGGATCTCGCCATCCAGTGGGAGGAACATCACCGCCATCTCCCGAGGAAAAAAAGCACTATACTTAGGGTGTTAATGGCCAAAGCCGTTGACGCGCCCGGAAACACTAAAAAAGGAGTCACTTGCCAACTACGCCCCCGCTGACAGTGTAGTCGCCATCGCTGGCGGGCGCGAGTGCGGGCGCAGGCGCCAAGCGTGTGAACGCCGCGCCGTGGGATCAATGCGAAGCCCATTCCCTACACGTACGGGACTAATGACAAAGCAGTTGACCCTCCCGGAAACACGAAAAAAATCAGTCACTTGCCAACAACGCCCTCGCCGTCGGTGTCGCCGCCATCGCCATCGCTGGCGGGCGCGAGGGTGGACGCAGGCGCCAAGCGTGTGAACGCCGCGCCGTGGGATCAATGCGAAGCCCATTCCCTACACCTACGGGACTAATGACAAAGCAGTTGACCCTCCCGGAAACACGAAAAAAATCAGTCACTTGCCAACAACGCCCTCGCCGTCGGTGTCGCCGCCATCGCCATCGCTGGCGGGCGCGAGGGCGGGCGCAGGCGCCAAGCGTGTGAACGCCGCGCCGTGGGATCAATGCGAAGCCCATTCCCTACACGTACGGGACTAATGACTAAAGCAGTTGACGCTCCCGGAAACACGAAAAAATCAGTCACTTGCCAACAACGCCCTCGCCGACGGTGTCGCCGCCATCGCCATCGCTGGCGGGCGCGAGGGTGGGCGCAGGCGCCAAGCGTGTGAACGCCGCGCCGTGGGATCATTACTAAGCCCATTGCCTATACGTACGGGACTAATGACAAAGCAGTTGACGCGCCCGGAAACACGAAAGAATCAGTCACTTGCCTCACAATAATGTGAAAGGCAAGATAGTACTGGATATCTCAGAAAATATGTTAGTTTTAATTCCACAGCATTGCTGAACTGACATCCAGCGATTTTAATATAGTTGCATGAACCATTTTATTGAGCGCATTATGTAGTTTCGTAGATTGTAATATTACCGTTCAATAGATGAAACTTCATTTCCCTATCGACATCTCATCCACATTGCTGTTCAACTATGAAATTATCAAAATAACTTCTCAACCTGCTAGGTCGCAGCTGGTATGGTAAAGCTGCTTGAAAGATTGCACATGGTTTCGCGGTATGGAGTAGCTATAGCAAGTAGTCCTGACACTACAAGTGGCTTTCATTCGTTTTCGTCCAAGCCATTTGGACGTGTCTCGCGAGGGACCCACGTGCTGCAGCAACTCCAACTGCAGTAATGTTGGAATTCGTTTGGAGGTAGATATGGAGCTTGATCTTCTAATATATTAGTAAGGTGTGTACATTTTATACTACTTTGTTTTTTTCTTTATTGAGATATAACTTGGTTATTGTGAAAATATTGTTTATATAAATGCCTTCATACTTTTTTTGTTATGTACTTAGCTATGATGTAGGAATTATAAATTCCGAAACGTTGGCAAAGTAATTGTATCATTAACTATATTGACCAATCCCGTGAACATCATACCTCATTCTTTTTTTATACACATATTTAGCTACCGAGCCATTATCTTCTCTCTCTTTACCATTTTTATGAAACTTATTAGATTATTACCTTCCCAATTCATTAGATTTTAATTTAGATCTTTATTATGCCATTATTATATTATATTCTATGTATTTCTCATCAGTTGTTAGTGAACTCAAAATAAAAGACAGATTTTGCAGATTATTTCTCCATTAGTTTCTTTAGTGCAGAATATTTAAAATTGTTTCAATAAATGTTGAATCTGCTCAAATGCACTCATGATGTTATATAATAAATTTCCCATGGCTGACTATCAGGAGGAGCTGTAAAATTGAGAAAAAGGAAGGATATTCGTCGGCGGCAAAAAAAAGTTAGGCGATCCCGCACATGACGCGAAATCGCGCTAGCGTCCGAAGGACAAGACGCAATGTATTGAAAAATGAGGGGACGATTAGTGTTTGTTAAAATACGTACATTTCATTGCTAACGTTCGACCGGGAGCGGTAGCTCAGTGCATCAACGGATGTTACTGCAGCCCCTCTGCCCGGGAAGTACTAGGTTCGAGTCCTGATGGCGGCAGTTATTTTCGACACAAGCTTTTCACCTAGGTCGAATTCAGTCGCTGTCTGGAGGAGAAATCTAGCGGTAGCTAGAATCTAGGATCTCATCGGTCGTTTTCTGTGGTTTTTGCCTTTAACACCAGGCGAATGCCGGAGCAGTGCCTTAACAAGCGACCTACGGTGCGCAAACTATCTCTCTAACCTCTTCCTTGTCCTATCCTCTCCCCTTACACACATACACTAACACCACACTGCACTACATTATCACACCGGTCGGGAGCTTAGATCTTATCCCGCCTGGGGTGGTGTGCCTCTGGGAGGAGATACCTGGTTTAAGAAAACTCCGCTTGCCGACAGTAGGTCGTTGCCGGATGTCGACATCCAGTGGGGGAAGATCACCGCCATCTCCCGAGGAAAAACCTGCGGCTGTAAGGCCAGTCGTCCAGGCTGGAAAGGCGGGCGGGCCCTAAAAATGGGGACCTTCGAGCATAGCGTAGCGTCACGTTGGCGGCCGTGGGTGGGAGGAGGAGCGCAAATATCGCATACCTGCGGGGTGAATAGCCTCCGCGCCACGGCGTTGGGATATATTTAGACCAAGTGGACGCCAGCTTGACGTGAGAAGTCACGTGGTAGACGCGAGCTTCCCTCCTACACCAAGGACGGTCACGTGACGGCTACACTCTAGGTATAAAATCGAGCCGGCGAGCTCACGCGGGGTTTTAGTTCTGGAAACCTCGCGCGATGCGCAAAACTTGACGCCCAGGCTGGAGCGTGTCGTGCCTCTTGCACGGGTGACAAGGTCACGGTAGTGGCGCGGGAGAAGCGTCAGTGGAGGCGGAGCCTCTCTAGCTATGTGGGGTATCCAAAGGGAAATACTCAAAAGTGTGTAGTTTCGGAGCAGAATTTATTTATTGTACATACGTGTAAATAAACTTATACATACTTGTAAATGTCTGTGTGTTTTTCTCCACGACGCCACACTAGAATGCATAGGGGCGCCCTGGGCGGGTAATTTTGAAGCAAACGTAACTCTGCTCCGTGATGTCACAGGTGTGCAAAAACAGCGCAGCTGCCTGGATTGCAGCGTTCAGATATTGAGTTTCCGGACATCCTTTCAGCTACATTTTGTGTTCTTGTGCGTTGTGAGGGCAATTTTCTGTTTAGTGAACCTAGTTGTGTCTTGCTTTGCTTATAAATGCACGAATCGATACCAAAAAAGGAGTTGATATATCATGAGATACCTTGTGAAAGCCAAGTGTTTGCACTCATGAAACTGGTAGTTAGCAAGTACTTAGATGTAAGATTACATTATGAGGCTAAGAAATTTAATGAAAAATGTTCAGTCTAGCCGATAAGAAGCTTGTACACAAAAAGTGTGTTATTTAAAAATGAATAATATAATATCGAAAGGTAGATGTAATAAAATTATATGTACTTGATTGTAGTTTGAGTTATTAAGATCTGACAACTATTCTCTTTAATTGTAATCTATAAATACCTACATGTTCGGATACTCAAGCGTTAGAAAACCAAGTTTTAATCCTTTTTATATCATATAATACCCATAACTATCCCTTCTTTTTAGTAAGTAAAATATGCTTAAACCTGGAGATTGCTGTCAATTTGGTCCGAGATGTTTTCAATTATGAGGGAGGAGATTGTGAAAATCTTGGAGAAAAATAAGAAGAAAAGAAACTTAATGCAAATACTATTTAATTGGATTGCAAGTAAAACTTGCAACTCCAAAACCTATAATTTGAGGTAAATTAAGTTAAAATTCATGCAGTCTTCTCAGTATCTTTTGCTAGGGGGGAGATAAACCCTGTTGTTGTTTTTAATTTCTAAAATCACCTTAGTCCTGCAATTAGATATACTGAATTATATGTGAGATTGCCTTGTTACAAACAGAGACGAATAACAATGAAAATGACTGACACAATAAATAACTGACACAATAAATAATACACGTATGACTAGATTGTTTACAAAAAGTAAAATAAAATTATTCATACAATACATGTACATTATTTTACAACACTTTGCCAGACCACATTAAACGATTAAATTCGATAGAAAAGTTTAAATCCCAAGTGAATTCGTTTCTGCTGCATAACTGTTTCTATACAATTAGAGACTATACTGAGCATAGCAAGAAAAGTAACATTAATTTTAACAATGATTTATAATGCATTATTTACCATTTGGACTGTATAAATATGTATAAACAACCTGTAACAAGTATTGTACTACAGCCACCGGGTCAATGACCCCCATCTCGATTAGGATTTTCGTCCAGTTTCCCTGATCCATTGAGCAAATGCTGAGGTGGCTCCTTGTTTTGCTTCTGGACATAAATGTAACTTCATTTTCTGCGCACGTCTTCTAGAATTCAGTGGGAAAAACAATTATTCAAATTATCGGGTCCATGATTACGTGGCAGGAAGTATTATTCCGAAGGACAACATGGATAAGAGCCAAAATTTATTGCTTATTTATCCTTGAAAATAGATTTTATTACATGGGACGGTTGTTGTTGTTGGTTGGTTTTCTTTTTGTTTTTATTTAAGTAGTATATGACTTAGTGTAGGGAGCGCGAAATTTTGAAAATGTGCACACAATTCATTTTTCCCCATAGCACGTCATACGCAGTTTGAACTGTTTTTTGACGTAAAATAAATAAATAAATGTACTCGAAAAATCCATCAATGAACATTATTTTTCGTTTCTTAAAAGATATGTAGGGTTGAAAATTATTCAATATTATCAAAAAAAGGCTATTGGGTTTCAATTGTTTACCGACGATGTAGAAATAGTTAGCTTATGTACACAAATTCCAACTTATGTACCAAACTTCCAATGAATGTTTTCGAAAACTCAACAGATTCATGTGACAAGAGCTACAGATTTCGCATTTACATTAACACTTAAACGCCATTTTTGTAAAAACGGTTCTCAACTATTCAATTAAAATTGTCATTCAGGACGAGGTTTAACTCTTCTTTGTTATTCTTGAAGTAATATTTCAGTTCTATTATTAAAATACCGAAAACTTGAAAAAATGAAAATAAAATACTTTGGGCGGCGATATATGGCAGTTGGCAAGCAAATAGGGCAAGAACGTAAAGTCAGACCACACCAAGAAAATTAGAGCACTTTATTTCGAAAAAGTCTGTGCCAATCTGTAACACTATATTTTCGTTATCAGGGCCTGGCAATGATTTTTTCTCCTGAAAATCCGCCGTATTTTCGCGCAGCTTCACATAACTTTGTCTATACTACATATATTTCTCCGTATTATACATATATTTCTCCGTACGTATACGAGAATGTAAAAATCTCTAAATAGAAATATTTTTTTCCTCTTTCTGTTCACGTTTTCGTCAGTTTCTTTGATAATGCCTCGCAAGGAAATAACACGAATCTCCCAATTGTTGCTCTCCGCTACCACTCACCCACTCACCCACTCACCCACTCACCCACTCACCCACTCACCCACTCACCCACTCACCCACTCACTCACCCACTCACCCACTCACCCACCCACCCACCCACCCACTCACTCACTCACCCACCCACTCACCCACCCACCCACCCACTCACCCACCCACTCACCCACCCACTCACCCACCCACTCACCCACCCACTCACCCACCCACTCACCCACTCACCCACCTACTCACCCACTCACCCACTCACCCAGCGGGTGTGGAAACACGCGCAGCGGATATGGGTCGGCGTGACAAAGCCTTCCGCCGCCCGGGGGACAATTACCTCTCCATTTGGAAAGGAATGATTTCATTAAAGGACCTTACTCCCGCGCCCCTCTGATGGCTGCCAACCTCCCCCTCCTCCATGTACTCACCGTGTGTGATTCCGATCAATCACCCCTGCAGTGTTACGATATTACATTTAAATGTACAAATCAACACTTTTAATCCGTGTTCCGCCCGAGTGTGGAAACGTCCCCCCCCCCCCCACGGGAGCGGTAACCCAGGGCATGAACTGATGTCACTGCAGAGCTTCTGACTGGAAGGTCCTAGGTTCGAGTCCTGACGGCGGCAGAATTTTCGACACCACCTTTTCAGCTAGGTAGAATTAAGTTGCTGTCTGGAGCAGAATTCTAGCGGCCGGCTGCTCTGGTCGATAGTTTTCCGTGGTTTCTCCGATCAACACGAGGCAAATGCCGGACTAGTATCCTAAAAAACGTGCCACGGACCGCGCGCGATCTTTCCTTCATCTTCCTTGTCCTGTCCTATCCTCTCCCATTTCACACACACTTACAATAACATGCACTACACTACAACATATTCCGGGAGACCGGTCGGGAGCTTAGAGCTTGTCTCAGCTGGGGCGGTTCCACGCTGTTGGAAGATTCCTAGTTAGGGGGGAAACCCCACTAGCCGACGGTAGATCGGCGCTTGATCTCGCCTTCTCCCGAGAGAAAACATGCCCTACTCACGGGACTAACTACCCACAAGCGTCCACGCGTCTCTCTCGACTACATCCGGTTATCGACCAACGCCGCTGACGTCACCTTGGCTGCTGCGGCAACAAAGGGCCATTAATACAATTGCGAGGGAGAGGCGGTTAATCTGACAGATTTCTACTTCCGGTACTCTGGGTCGACATGCCGCCCATCGAACGTAGAATTTGTGGACTACCAAAGGGCTCATGGCAGGTTACCTGGGGTGTCTGTAACGGCAAAGTGGACCAAATATTTACAAAATCACACTTGAAACTCTGTCCGCTCAAGCAACTGAAACAAAAACCCTTGGAGGATCACTGAAGGTGAGCTTACCTTTTCAGAAACACCAGAAATCAACCTGGTTTGGATAGGTGACGTCAGGTTAAATTAAAAAATATGACATAACAAATCTAGTTTAATAGTTATTCAATTTTAGAAAAAATACAATACACCATATATTTAAACAAATATGGAACTATCTAAAATAGTTGTGATAAACCAGGAACCCCGGGTTTAATTTCATTTGGAAAATCGGCATTAAGCGTTCATAATACGATGGGATTGTACACAGGATCGGGAATCAAAGAATATACATTGTTATAGCAACCATTTAACAAAGTGTAGAATTCCATGCTTGGCGTCATAGCGCCGTTTATTTGTGGAGACACGGCCTCGGAGACATGACGTGCAAAAGATGTGACGAGGGCATTGAGGGCCGCGATTCTGTGAAACTCACTCTCTAAAAAGCTACCAAATTAAACACATCGAAAGTAATCGATTCGATGAGACAATTTTTTCAGCTAAGCTGGGTATTTGTTAAATGATAGTGAGGTGCGTAACTTGTGATTAATTTTAATAGCTTGGCACTGTGCAGAGTAAGAAGTCGAAGTAATTATTTGCATTTAGTTATAAATGTATTTTTTTCTTATTATAATTTGGGACCAGAATACAAAGCGGCCCCGCGTTTCGAAGGGATTGATATTAGGATAGCTCCATAGATGGGAGGAATTTTTAATAGATTAGCTGAAGATACTCGTGCGGTGTTTCATCCCAAGCTCAGCGAGGGCAAATTGCGACCCCAACGCGTGTTAACGTACATCCAGCCGAATCATTCGAAAGGTCATCGGAGAAGTCATCGCAGTAAGCTTACGAACTTTCTTCAAAGCGGTTAGGGGGAAACCCCACTAGCCGACGGTAGGTCGGCGCCGGATCTCGCCATCCAGTGGGGCAAGATCACCGCCATCTTTTGAGAAAAAAACATGCATTACACTAACGGGACTAATGACCAAAGCAATTGACGCGCCCGGAAACAACAATCAATGATTCAAAGCCGTACGGGTATGTTATGCTCGCGCAGAGAATAAAGTTGCTTAATGAGCTCATTAGAATACGTAAAAGTGTCAGAATAAATGCTGGCTGGCGCTGCTCCCAAGAGCGCACGTGTGGCCTCACGTGATTGGAGCCGGCGCCTCCAGCCGCGTGGCGCCCACTCAGTCCGCACGCGCTCCGCCCTTCTCCTTTTCCTTGCGCGTCCCTCTCACGCGCTCTCCCGCTCGCGCAGTTCGCTTTCGCTCTCGTGCGACGAGTAGCGGTAGCTCAGTGCATCAGCTGATGTCACTGCAGCGCCTCTAACCCGGAGGTCCTAGGTTACACTCCCGACAGTGGCAAGATTTTTGACACTAGCTTTTTAGCTAGGTCGAATTCAGCTGCTGTCTGGAGAAGAATTCTAGCGACCGGCTGCTCTGATCGGTTGTTTTCCGTGGTTTCTCTGATCAACACCAGGCGAATGCCGGAACAGTACCCTACCAAACGGGCCACGGACCGCGCGCGATCTGTCCTTCCTCTTCCTTCTCCTATCCTATCCCCTTACACACACACTTACACTAACATGCACTACACTACCACATATCCCGGGAGACCGGCCGGGAGGTTAGAGCTTGTCCCGGCTGGGGCGGTGCCCCGCTGGTGGGAGAGTCCTGGTTAGGGGGAAACCCCACTAGCCGATGGTAGGTCGGCGCCGGATCTCGCCATTCTACTGGGGAAGTTCACCGCCATCTCCCGAGAGAAAAACATGCACTACACTAACGGGACTAATGACCGAAGCAGTTGACCCGCCCGGAAACACGAAAAAATCAATCAATCAATCAATCTTTCTATTCTCAAACGAATCCTTTCCACGTTCAACTTTCTCTCTCGCACTATTATATACGTAACTCCTAGCAACTATGGGTTACACTGCAGTTGCACGTTTTAGTCTGTCAATTGCACGTAATGTTCCGCCTCATGGCTTCCTTGCACGTCGCCACTCCAACGTTCCTAACTAGCATGGTTACTCCAGAACGACGATTCCTAACGAGAAGAGAAGATATGTTCACAACGACGTTTTAGAAGAGAAAACGTTTCGCGTTGGCGATTTAGAAGAAAAGAGCTTCCGTTCGTCGTTGTACACTGCTCTTGCGGGCGACTTCTCGCGACCTTGTTAGGGGAGAACTGACGTCGACAACCGTTCAGGGCACGGAACCTCCGAGTGCCTTCCTTGCAAGTGGGTACGAGGGGGGCAAGTGAGAAATGAATTGTATTTTTTATACGAGTGCCTGAAGTGCAAAATTGAAAAAACAATACTGTCGTGTAGTGTAAGGTACTGTCGCTGTTGTTTTGTAAAGAAAATTTAATTTTAAAGAATAGTTTTGCTTCTAAAAGGATTTTTCTAATTCGCCGGTTGTTCGCCAGACCGGTCCTCCCCCCTCCACACACACACACAAAAGGTTTTGTTCAATTTTTGAAAAGGAAACGGTAAAAGGAAGAAACCAGTGTGGGGTTTATTAGAATAATGTAGGTTCTGATAGTTGTAAAGGACAATGCGAATTGTTGGGTGATCTTCCGTGAGCCACCTTGTGTGCAAACCGCCATCTTGAAACTGTGCAAAGGAACCGAAAGAGTCAGCTTAAACGCCATACTTTAAAAAACAGCTGAAAAATGTTTCCTTCCCACTTACCCAACGGGTAGCGCTAATTGACATTTGTATTTCGATGTAGAATTAATTTTTGTGTATTATTTTTGGTTTTTCAAAAATGTAATTTTTTTGAAAAATCTCTCACGCCGTAAATATGATCATTTCCAGAAATATGTAAAGACTAATGCATTTGTGGGTTAAAATGCTTTAAATTACTTCAAGTAAAGTTTTCCTAAAACTCAAAAATTTTCTGTGAAAGCGAGCTTTAATTTCGCGTTTTTAGTAATGCTTCAACAATGTTTTCTTAACAACAGTTCCAAATCTTTTAATGAAAATTGATATTTAGAACTAGGTTTTACTTTTGTTTAATATTCATTAAGAAATATTTCGGTTCTCCTATTAGGAAACTGAGAAAAATTCAAAAAAATATACTTCAGGCGAAGATGTGCATTTGTTACAGTACGTGGCAAGTCTAATGAACTAGCCCAGCCCAAAGAAAACAGAAAACTAATACGAGAAAATGAAAATCACCAATCAATAAAACCGGTGAGCATACGCATGCGCGCAGCCATGGGAGCGAGGGAGGGGGAGCATGGGAACGCGAGGCGCAAACGGTGCGTCCCCACACGCCCCAGAGGACAGACGCGGGCGGAGGACCTCCGTGAAGTTG
>BLKR01015566.1:0-63484 GCA_011170035.1 Teleogryllus occipitalis
ATACATTTAAAAGTAAATTAAAAGCTTTCCTGCTTAACAACATGTTCTACAGAGTAAAGGAATATACAAATCACAACACTACTTCCCTTAAAAAAATATAAATAGAAAAATTCTTATCCTTTTTGATTTTCTGTTTCATGCTGACTGTTCGAGCTGAAGCAACGAAGAAAGAACTGGCATATCCCTCCTGCCTGTGGGTCAATTAAGTGGTCCAGCACTGGTCGCTCGACCATCTCTAAAAACATCCATATTTTGTACATAAATTTCCTTATGTTTTGGATGTTCAAAAGCATCTTTGATTTATTTTTATTATATCTGGTTTACAAATGGCGGCTATTTTTGTTTCACGGAGTGCGCCATTTTTCGCGTTTGTAGAGGTTTACTCTTTTCAAAATTATTCAGCTCTGAGTTGTTCTAGCATTCTAGAATAAAAGACATTGGATTCAGTATACTCAGGCCTACAAATTGAATTATTACATACCTACCTTCTATGTTTTATTTGAGAAAACTTTGTAACTAAATCTATGGAACGGAAATGAACTAAGTTCGATTTTCAGAGAGTAATTTCCCAAAGAAGGAATAGAATCTCAGACATAAATTGTTCTGTGCTTTTATACATAACAGTATAGTTACTGTTTGTAAAATATCATTGGTAAGTAAGGAACCCCTTAAAAGTTACACCCTCTGAAAAATTGGAATTTTCGATTTTTTCCAAATTTTCAACTGTAATATCTCTGTTGGGGGACCAGATCAAAATCTGAAAATTCCACACGTAGTAGATCGCTATGATACCAAACGTCATTAAAAATTTCAACTTTTAGATTTAATTCAAAGTATTATATCCAAGATTTTATTCAAAGTATAATAAAGCCAATTCTTTTAAATTAAAATGGATTTAGCTTAAAATAGCTTCAAAATAATATGATTACTACTTGTCACAACGTATCCTCAATGTAGAAATTAAGCCTTTTTTTGCGTAAGTTTACAATTTTTTTAAAAATACTTTAAATTAAATATAAAAGTTATTCCCCTACCGTTAGATGTGGTTGGAATTTGGACTGCGGAATTTGGTTCTGATCTTTGTATTACTCCTACATAATTTTGAAGAAAACAATAGCTTTTCTCGGTATTGCTGTGCAACTAATAGCGAGAACGTAAAGACATTATATAGAGCGGAATAAAATTTAGATTCACGTTAGCGCTTTATCCAACGATTGATTGGGTCGTGTTCCCGGGTTCTTAGAATACTTTGGCCTTTATTCTCGTGAGTACAGTGAATGTTAATGCCGGGGTGGCAGTATGCCCCACCTGCTGGAAGAGAGATACGACATACACATCATTTTGCAGGAGTTTCCTACCTCCAGATTACTCCGGTAGGGGGACATCTTCCTACCCAGGGCAAGCGCTGATTTCCCGTCATCTGTGAAAGTAATACATGTGTAAGTAGGTATATGTTTGTGTGAAGGGACGAGGAGAGACCAAGGATGAGGAAGAAAAGATTGCTCGCAGTGCCTGACCCTTTTGTTTTAAATACTATTCAGGAATCTGCTTGGAATAAATCGGAGAAACCACAGAAAAGAACGGTTGCTAGAATTATCCGCCACACGGTGGTTGAATTCTATCTAGATTTCTAGTTTATCAACGATAAAATTGATTCAATATATGAGAGTTTCAACGTAGCATGTTAACGATTAATTATATAATTGTGCATTATTACGTTAATGTGCATTTATGAATCTTTAATATTACACGTCTGGTTATTATCCTTCTCATTTTTCTCCTCGCGTGTGTAGCGGGTCTTCTGATGTACAATAGTGAAAATTAAACACTCAGGTAACTTCTATCAAATATTTTATAAACATTTCCTATTTTCAATTCTGAACCCTACTGTTATAAGAGAAAATGGAGGAAAAACATGAAATGTTCTCCCGGTCTCAATTGGAGGATTTAGAGGCTGTACAGTGTAATGGAAATACTGTGACGTACTAGGATGAAAAACACAGACGACTGTTCTGATTGATATATACAATATATTTACAGAATATTTACAATTAATGTACAAAGATTATAATACAAAAAATCTAACCCCTTGGCAACCTTTCAGTTCTCTCAGCCGCGAAACCCCGCGACTGTCCCTAGGCCTCGCCCAGAACCACTGCTTCGGAAGCAGCAAAAAGCAACACGAGGTGCGAAGCTGTCGGACATAGAGTCCCGTAACTACACCAGTTACATGGCTTGTCGCCAAACCGATCTTCGACCCGAAGATCACGTGCAATGATAGCACTGGAGATACCTCTCGTCTTTCGACACCCTGCGTATCCCGCGAGGCGCCTGTCGGCGCGGCCTTAAATATCCGACGGCTCGCCCCCACCCTACAAGCAGCGGGCGTCATACGGCTCGCTGGCCAGCCTTTTTAGGGCTGCAACCGACATCTCTTAAACTCGCTTCCGCGCGCGTCCTTTTTAGGGAATTTCCAGCCGGGATTCCTACGGGCTTTTCCAACCGGCGCGGCGTGGCGCCGCCGCCCCACACCTCCATCCACATCCGGCTTAGCGCGGGTTTCCCCGAACCGGCCCGGCGCGGCGGCGCCGGACAACGCGACGCTACAGACCCTCCCATGCCGGGGGGTGATAATTTTTTTTCGCAGCAAAATATGCCCAGGAAAAAAATTCTGCTAAGTTACCTGGTCGTGAGACCTCTACATCCAAATTTTTTCATGAACATGAACATAATTATACCAGAGTATTAAACCCTATTTAATCGAAATGAGTGAAATAAATCTCTGGGCTGTCCCCCCTCCCTTTTCACCTAAGCTATGTTGCCATTACATTTAAACCTTACTCCTATATACATACATAAGTATTCTTGACGCATCTTGAATTACATAAGATCCTGAAATACAAACATTTACTTTACATTGAAATATTACATAATAATTCTTGACGCATCTTGAATTACATAAGATCCTGAAATACAAACATTTACTTTACATTGAAATATTACATAATTGTGGAATTCGTTACATACATCATGTGCCGTTCTTAACTGAATTTATTGACACATGTATGTATCTACATATAAAAATATTCAAAAAAAACAAAAAATTTTACCCTTGAATTTACAAAGTTATTTACATAGAATTTCACCGACATTTATACATGTCATGAACGTGCGTGTTCCCTATTCTCGCCGGTGGATCAATTCACATCATCAAACATGCGACTAAGCGCATCTGCATTAACATTTTCTGAGCCCTTTTTGTGCCTGATGCGTAAATTGAGGTGCTAGATTAAAAGAGACCAGCGTAATAATCTGGGGTTTTTGCCGGCCGTATTACGCAACCAGACCAACGGATTGTGGTCGGTTTTGACCTGAATTTTGGCCTGCCCGTCGAGATAAATTTTAAGTTTATCCAACCCCCAAATCAGCGCTAAACACTCTAGTTCTGTGGTGCCATAATTAATTTCGCCATCATTTAATTTACGGCTTAGAAAAACGACTGGTTGTTCTACTCCCTCGTCATTTACTTGGTAGAGAACCACGCCTAAGCCTCTTCGAGAAGCATCTGCCTGAACTCGAAATTTCTAGGTATAATCAGGTGCATATACCGCTGTTTTTTCACTGAGAGCTTGTCGCAGCTCATTGTAAGATTTTTCACATGCCTCTGTCCAGACGATTTTACCCTGGCGCTCGCGCCCACGCAGCGCATCGGTAAGCGCTGCCGCCTTCTCCGCAAACCCTGGTATCAAATGTCGATAGTACCCTACCAAACCGAGCAAAGAACGCACTTGTTTCTTTGACTCTGGTCTGGGGAAGTTCTGGATAACTTGTATCTTGGCTTCGGCCGGCCGTAATTTCCCGTTACCGACTACGTATCCAAGATATTTTACGTTAGCCCGCGCGAACAAACACTTGCGCGGTTGCACTGTCAATTTGGCGGATTTTAATATTCGAAAGACCGTATCTAGGTGTCGAATGTCTTCTTGCCAAGTGTTACTGAAAACCGTGATGTCATCAAGGTACGGTACCGCGAATTCTTGGCATTTATTCAAGAAGGTGCCCATTATACAACATTGATAGGGACCGTTCTTTATTCCGAAGGGTAATCTAAGTGGCCGGTACGTGCCGAAACTGGTCACGAACGCCGAATACCTTTGTGCCCTTTCCGTAAGACCGATCTGCCAAAAACATTTGCTGCAGCTACCTGTTCTATCCGTTCTTCGGGATTGGGTAACGGAAAGTATTCGGTCTTAATAATTTCGTTGAGGCGCTTATAATCGATACAGAGCCGTGGTTTCTTGCCCAGTGCTTCAACCAATATCATGGGAGACGTATAATCACTCTCCGCCTCCACAATGATATTGTCGCGAAGCATTCTATCGATTTCTTCCCGTATTATCTTAGCCTGTCTCGACGATGTACGGTACGGTACGCTTCGAACCACTTTGCTAGTATCAGTTAACTCGAAATCCATAGTAGTGATATCTGTCAATCCGGGTTTCTCACTAAATATAGACCTGTACTTACAAATGACCGTTTTCAGAGCGTCGCGAAACTCCGGTTCGACCTCAGTCCCGCTCAGCATTTCTTCCGCGTCAAAGTCGCAACAATCCAATTTAAGCGCATAGCGATCTAGCGCGTCTTTGTCACCTGCGTCTGTCACTGTCGTAGAACTAAGCACATTCAAGTACTCTGTCCGCTGGTGGTATCTTTTAAGCATATTAATGTGATAGACGCGGGGTTCCTTCCGCCCCGGCATCTGGACCACATAGTTATGCTCCGAAATTTTCTCGCGAATCTCGCCCGGCCCTATCCACTGAACCGCGAGCTTCCGCGTCCTGTTAGGTGCGAGAACCAACCTAATGATTCGTGCACACTCGTGCGCAACGCGAACATAATAGCGGGAAGTTGGCATTCCCAATCCGTCCCTGTCTCCAAACACAGAACCTTCATAAGCCGGTTCATAGTTCGATGCATTCTTTCGACTGCGTTTGATTGAGGGTGATACGGCGAACTTCTCACCAGTTTAATGCCAAACCGCTCGGCGAATTCCGCTGTCAAAGCACTCGTGAAGCAAGTGCCCTGGTCGGTTTGCAATTCGCGTGGAAATCCTATTCTACTGAATAATTCTAATAATGCCTCAATTACAGTGACCGAAGTTAGGTCCCGTATCGGAATAGCCTCGGGATACTTCGTGGCTAAACACATCGCCGTTAAAATAAATTGTTTCCGGTGACCGATTCTGGAAATGGGCCACACGCGTCGACATTCACTTTCTCGAATGCCTCGCCCGTTATAGGAACAATTTTCAAAGGCGCGCGAAGTTTTTCGCCGCCGTTTCCTACTCGTTGGCAACTGTCGCAACTACGCACGTAGTTTTCAATATCCTTATAGGAATTCGGCCAGAAGAAATATTTGACCATCGTCTCCTGCACGTTGCTTTTTGTGACCCCTAAATGGCCGTGAGCAACTTCATGACAGAGTTTTAAGATCGTGCCACGATACACTCGCGGTATTACTAACATAGTGAACTGCTCTCCGCGCTTACTATGCCGGACACGAAACAATAGGTCGTTTTTCATAACATAATCGTGCCGATCCGTCTCGAGTCCTTCCGCACGCTCAATCAACGGCGCGAGCTCCTTGTCTTGTCTCTGAGCTGTTGCAAATTCGGTGGGGTCCAAACGAGCCAAAGCAATGCTACCGAAATCTAATTCAGAATCCTCATCGTTTGATTCCGAGTTGCTCGGGGCGTCGACCTCGCCCTGACCAACTCTATTGTCATCCTCGGTTTCCTCCGAAGCGGTTACTTGGAATGCGTCCTGCTCTCGGTCGTTTTCCGTACTCTCGGCTTGCTCTACCACCTCTATTGTCTGCGGCGCGTCGCCCGGTGCTTCGTCTCCTGCATTGTTTCCGCCCTTACGCGCTCAGCAACTGCTTGCGCCCTAGTCCGCACAGCGCAGATAGGCTGTGGTTCTAAGAAACCTTGCTTTATTTCCTTAAAAATCGTAGCAGAACGATTACTAAAAATTTAATAAGGCAAGTCGCAATTCTTCGTGACTGCGGCTTCTGTAACAAGAGTACCGAATGGCCCTACAATCTCTACCTTGACTACCGGTAGATTTTTCGGCGCTTCGTCCAGGGGCTGCTGAAACCATACGGACTCGCCGGTGTATTGTGTCGGCGTGACGTGCTTTGCATTGATGACGTCAATCGTCGCACCCGTATCACGGAGACAGGTGACTGTTTCGCCGCAAATTTTGGCAAGAAGTGTGTGTGGAGACAATAACTCTGACGCACTAGCGTCGGCGACGTGACACATCTTCTCGCTAGGTTTATTGTTATATTGAGGACAATACCTTTTTATGTGACCTGTTTTTTACATAAGTGACACGTCCGTTCTTGCGGCTTCTCGAACTCCGCGTTACTAGCTACCTTCGGCACTGCAGTTTTGGAAGTGGTCGGCGCGCTTTCCGTCGCCTTCGGCCATTTCCGTTCTCCTGCCTGCTCTTTATTGCCGAACCGCGAGAAATCCTTCTTATATCCGCTTTGCCCGGTTGTTTTCGTGGGTGTCCAGCCTTCTTGCCAAATCTTGGGACGCAGAAACCTCACCCCACACATCAATAAAATGGTCACGCATAACCGCCGGCACCTTTCGCTTCATCTGGTCTGTTACAATGAGATCTAGCAATTGCTCAAATGTTTCTATCTTTAAACCTGAGATCCATTTTTTACAATAACTAGCTAATTCACGTGCATAGACGTTCCAAGTGGTCTTTGCACCTTTTACGTGACTACAAAACATCTGACGGCACTTTTCTGCCGTGAACTTGTACATATCTAATAATTGTTCTTTAATTAGGTCATAATCTTGATCCGGTGAATCGGATCCTACTACGAGCCAGTTGTTCACCTCATTAGAAAGTAAACCCATTAAATGGCTTACCCATTCGACCGGCGCAATGCCAAGCTGGCGAGCATGCGCCTCGAAAACACTTTAAAAACAACGTAATATCGTCGCCTTCGCCTTTGAATTTGTCCATGACTTGGCTGATACGAATATTAGTTCGATTTCCCGTGTCGCTACTACCTATGGAAACACGCGTGGGAGCCTGATTCGGTAGTTTTAACTTTTCAAGTTCAAATTGCCGTTCGCGTTCTTCTGCAACCTGTTCTTTTTCTTGGTCAGCGAGTTGTTTCACGAATGATTCCTCGTAATGCTCGCTTTCCGTAATGATCGATTTAATTTTAACCACGGTCTCGTTCCCTTCTAATGTTTCCCCCATCTCCATCGCGACCCTAACAAGCACCTCTTTCCTATAACCCGCCAAGAAAGCCATATTGCTTGAATTGATCCCCAGCCAGAACAAAAAACACACTTACGTTCAGTTGATCTCGGTGTCGCGTGTGCGCCTTCTGGATCCGGTTTTCTTCCTTCCTCTCGTTCAGATCGGTCCGGGATGTCTTCTTCCAGTTCCGGTACCAATATCAGCAGCTCCAGTTCCAGTACCAATATCAGCTCGTTCCAGTACCAGTTCCAATTACCAGTACCAAGTTTTAGAAAAGAAAGGTTCCGAGTCGGATTGTACCGCCCCGAAACTACCGTACCGAAACACCGCACTTTCGGTTTCTCGTGGCGTGCGCGACACTGCCGGCGCTACGTATTTACGACGCGTGTGCACGTTTAACTGCGTACACTATTTTAACCGCGTGCTGTTTTGGTTAATCAGCGCGCACCGATGGCTCTGATGCCGCACTGATGTCCCTGCGGATGCTGCTGCAGACTTCCGCGTTCCCCGTTCGTTGCGAACGTAGTAACTGCTTCCACAAAGCTGAGATGTGAGTCTTTAATCTGCTGTAACCAATTTTTAACTTCAATGGGCACAACCACCCGGTGCGCGTTCTAAGCACCACTGCAACCAATTTTGAACTACAATTGCAACAATTGGCGCAGGCACTCCAGCGTGAATTTACAATAACCGCTGCTACCAATTTTAGAAAACAAAAATGGCAGAATTGGTGC
This sequence comes from Teleogryllus occipitalis, assembly GCA_011170035.1. NCBI lineage: Eukaryota > Metazoa > Arthropoda > Insecta > Orthoptera > Gryllidae > Teleogryllus > Teleogryllus occipitalis. The sequence goes on from BLKR01015566.1 coordinate 8,024, forward strand.
GGGCACACCGACGTGAGTTTACAATAGCCGCTGCCACCAGTTTTAGAAAACAAAAATGGCAGGAATTGGTGCGGGCACCCCGACGTGAGTTAACAGTAACCGCTGCCACCAGTTTTAGAAAAGAAAGATGGCAGAATAGGTGCGGGCACACCGACGTGAGTTTACAATAACCGCTGCCACCAGTTTTAGAAAAGAAAGGTTCCGAGTCTGTGACGTACTAGGATGAAAAACACAGACGACTGTTCTGATTGATATATACAATATATTTACAGAATATTTACAATTAATGTACAAAGATTATAATACAAAAAATCTAACCCCTTGGCAACCTTTCAGTTCTCTTAGCCGCGAAACCCCGCGACTGTCCCTAGGCCTCGCCCAGAACCACTTCTTCGGAAGCAGCAAAAAGCAACGCGAGGTGCGAAGCTGTCGGACATAGAGTCCCGTAACTACACCAGTTACATGGCTTGTCGCCAAACCGATCTTCGACCCGAAGATCACGTGCAATGATAGCACTGGAGATACCTCTCGTCTTTCGACACCCTGCGTATCCCGCGAGGCGCCTGTCGGCGCGGCCTTAAATATCCGACGGCTCGCCCCCACCCTACAAGCAGCGGGCGTCATACGGCTCGCTGGCCAGCCTTTTTAGGGCTGCAACCGACATCTCTTAAACTCGCCTCCACGCGCGTCCTTTTGAGGGAATTTCCAGCCGAGATTCCTACGGGCTTTTCCAACCGGCGCGGCGTGGCGCCACCGCCCTACACACCCCCATCCACATCCGGCTTAGCGCGGGTTCCCCGAAGCGGCCCGGCGCGGCGGCGCCGGACCACGCGACGCTACAATAGTAACAAGAGATCGGATACCTGGAAGTGATTAGAAAACCATGGAGTCCAACGATCGACTTACCCTTCCGGTGGGTGCTAAAAATGCACGGAAGATTCTCACCTCAAGAAAAAATTATGGAACCTGTTCTATATCTCAGTCGTTATCGTGCTTTGTAGAAAAGCCTTGAGAAATGTTTTGTAGAAAAGCAGTTTGTAGTTTCTGCGGATGAAATTCACCTGTCACACATCTGAAGGAAATGGGAAGACAATAGTTACATCAGAGAACTACTTCTTGTAGTCATTTGCTTCGCGAACCATGGACGGAAAATATCACATAGGTCTAGTCAACAAGCGCTCAACGGTACGTTAAACAACCCACGTCGAAGTAAAACTATAAAATCGGTGAGCTCTTGCAGCAAGGTAAGGTCCAACGGAAGCGTACGATACTGGAAAGAGGCGATGAAAATGTCCATGGCTTCGAGATTCGAACCTACAACTCCAGTTCGACGAGACTGACATTTGGGAGCCATCCAATCTTTGCGTGCAATGCAACCGTTGTCACTCCATCAACCGCACATGCCACAATGGCATATCTCCAACTATCGCGAGGTCGGTCCCAACTAGTTATGGAGCGGTGACCCAGATGAAAGGTGGAGGAAAATGCCGGAAGCGGAGAGTCTGTGGCAGCGGAGCGGAAAACAGCAAGCGCAGGAAGGACACATGACAGGAGGCGCTCCAGTGGAGATAAATGGAGACGCGGCTTGTTACTTATCTCGTACTTCGTCCAGAATACTGTCATATATCGACAATATCAAAAAAACACCATACGTTTTGCAGTTACCAGAAAAAAGTGTTTAGACGAAATACTCTTGTTGACAATTTACATTTTTCTTGTTATTGTATTAGATCAATATTATTGTACAGAATTTTTAAATAGAGTTTGCTGTTTCAAATAGATATGTAAAGATTTGTCTGGAATTTTTAAAGTGGAAATACCTATACCAGTAAAAGGTGTGAAGAATATTACTGAAATTATTCTAATCTAAATAATAAGATGTGTCTTAACTTCCAAGATTTGCTGACAAGTTCAGAGATTTCTATTTTCGACGATAAACTCATATTTTGTTGGATTGGTCATATTTGTGTGATTGATTGATTACACAGATACACACAAAAAAAGTTGTCAGACCCAAAGACTTGACTCATGTTTCTTTATGTATGCCGAAGCGCTGAATATGAAACTGAAGCCAGAATTGCGTCTCCACCCTCCAGTATTTTTAAAAATCGCAACAAAAAAACACCCTCAAATTAACAATCTACAATTTATCGGTGTTTTTTTAAAAAACCGAAGGTGATTGCGCAATTCTGGCTTCAGATTCGGATTCAGCATGTCAAAATACATAGAGAAACATGTGTCAAGTCTTTGGGTCTGACAACTTTTTTGGTATGTCTGAGTCGGACATGTTCATATTGCCATATTTTTAGGTGGCGGAAATTCTCCTCCTGCCCATTGACGAGGAACCGCTCCAAACTCCAATGGACAACGGGTCGCCCTGCGGCCGCCAGCAGGGAAGCGGGCGGCCAATGCCGGAAGCGCGGGCTCTGCGGAGGCGCTGTGGGAAACAAAGCGCGGGAGGGGCGTGTGGGGTCCAGCCGAGACAAGCGGAGGCGCTCGGCCGGGCACGTAGCCGGCCAGAGGAACCGCAAGCGCTAGCGGCGACGGCGGCGGAGCCAGCAGCAAAACTGGAGGTGAAGGTGCTGGCGATGGCGGCGGCAGTGGTGGTGGTGGTGGTGGTAGGGATAGGGACAGAGACGGGGGTGGCGGCTGTAGCGACAGTGGAAGAGGTGGAGGCAGAGATGGCGGCGGTGACGGTGACGGTGATGGAAACGGTGACGGTGACGGTGACGACGACGGTGACGATGACGATGACGGTGACGATGACGGTGACGATGACGGTGACGATGACGGTGACGATGACGGTGACGATGACGGTGACGATGACGGTGACGATGACGGTGACGATGACGGTGACGATGACGGTGACGGACGGTGACGATGACGGTGACGATGACGGTGACGATGACGGTGACGATGACGGTGACGATGACGGTGACGATGACGGTGACGATGACGGTGACGATGACGGTGACGATGACGGTGACGATGACGGCAGAGGTGGATAGGTGGTGACAGGGCAGGGGCGGTGGCGATGAAGGCGCTGGGATTGGAGGTGATGAGGATGGGGATGCTGGAGGCATTGATAGTGGTGAAGGCGGTGGTGGCCCTGATGGAGAATGGCTCGGTGGTAAGGAACGGGTTCGGGTGGCAGGTATGCTGGAATGTTGAGGGGGCGGGGTGTGATAGAAGTGGCGGTGGTTGAGAGGTGGAGATGGCGGCCGGACGTCTTGGTGGTGGTTGGGACTTGCACGGTGGCGGAGGTGGCAGCGGGTGGAGGCAGAGGCGTCGGAGATTTTGGTCGGTAGTGGTGACAGTGGCGGGGACTGTGTTGGAGGCGGAGGTCACGGAGACGGGGGCGTAGGCGGAGACGGATCCGGAAAGGTGTTGTAGGGAGAGATGGAGGGAGAAGAAGAGAGGGATGCGGAGATGGTGGGGGTAATGAAAGTGGATATGGTGGCAGTGGCGGCGTCTGTGATGGCAACGGTGTTGGTGGCGGTGGCGGAGTCTAAGGCACAGGTGGTGGCAAAGACGGACGAGGAGTCGGAGGCGAAGGCGGAGGCAAAGGAGGAGGCGGTGATGGTGGTGGTGGTGGGGACGACGAAGGCGGTGGCGGTGGCGGTGGGGGCCCGGTGCGCGCGCGCTGTCACGTACGCCAATCAATCACGGGGCGGTGACGCTACGCGCCGCGTGCGCCAGGGGGGAAGGGATATACAGCTACACCCTGACCCGCAAGTCGACGCGCGGTTCCTGAAATAACGAGGAGGCTTCGGACTTTTAGGCTCTGAAATATTCTTTGTTGAAGCCTGAAAGATAACCAAATCTTTTGAAATAGAGAAAATATTCTACGTAATTTATTAAAGAGGCTCGTAAATTTATCATAAAAAACCTTCTCGTTAGTTTTATTTTATTTCAAACTGTTTTATTAAAAATTCAAAGTATGACTTATGGAAAGAAGCACAAATTAAAACGCTAAAACGTATATAACAGTTTTTCTCGCCTTCGAATACACAAAAAATATACGAGTACTTTTATTTCAACATTTGTGACTAGTGGATATATTAATGGGCAGACAAATAAAAACGTAAATACTTGTAATTTTCATAAACAAAAAAATTCAAAACAAAAAATTATCCGTTTGAATCTCCGAAAGCCTAGAGTTCATTCAGATCGATTGGGAATATAAATTTCGGCTGAATGGTTTAGAGACTAGAGTAGTCCACAGACGGACGTTTGGTCGTCAATCGATTTTTTGGTATCTAGGACTTACAAAACATGGATTCTGGCTACACCACGTTTTAGATGAATATTTTTCCATATTTAGCAACTAGATTTATCCACTCTTTCGCTACCAGGGCTTGATAAAAAGTTTTTCTGACGAAAATTCACCACTTTCCGACGCATGATTACATAACTTCATCTTCTTACAAGAACCTTCGTAAGGGCGAGAAATTAAAAAGGAAATACAAAAGAAATGTTATACGTGTTTGAGATTTCTCTTTTTAATCCTTTTTGGCGCGAATTGTTCATCTTGTCACAAACGCTATATAACTGTCACAATTTTTACTACTCCGTAAACAGTGTTAAACTCTTTTTTCACACTTGCATTGTCCTTCATAACAATCTTCCTGCCAGACCTAAATTATAATCAAATTATATTTCAGCTCATTTTCAAGATCGAATGTCATGAGAGAAATCGCAGTCTCCCAGGTTCTAGGGGATCATCTTTAATTGATGCCATAGTGTACGACCCCTCTAGTCACCGTTTCTACCATAACGCGGCGTCATCCATTATGAACTGCCACCTCTGAAGAAATGTGAAAACCCGCAATTGTAAATTTCCGAAATGCATTTTAATATTCTTATTCTTTTTACATATGCAGATCCTGGCTGTGAATAGCTGGTCTAAGCATTATCTTGATTTCTTCTTAGAGTAGCATTATCTATATTTTCACTTCGTTGGAGAAATACTTTCTAAGTTTTGTTTTCTATCATTCTATTCTCTGAACGAATAAAGAATAGACTTGTAGAACGTTGAGTGAATTTGCTTCAGAGTGTAACTCCTGCAGAGCAGAGTAAATGAAGTAGTATTTAGGTTGCCAGTGGAATCAACTGAATGACAGAAACTTGCAGTGAATGAAATACCAAATCTCCGTAGAATACCCTAAAAGTATACTCCTTACTATGTAATTTGCTCAAGTTTCCCATTCATTCTTAGCGGAACAACATGGCTGCATTTTCCTGGAGTAACAGAACTCTAACAATGACAAAAACAGGAAAATAGTAAAAAAAACAACAACCAGGGTACAAGGCAAACAAAGAAACAAATTTCGGTGTTTATATCACAGTTAGGAGCCTAATTATAAAGTAAGACCTGAAACAGAAGTGACGGTTATTCATTCTTGTCCCAAAAATAAAAACGGGAAAATCATGCAGTTCAGTCTTCAAATTATTTCTTGGAATTCGGTGATATGAGTCGGTACACAAATCATTCATTCCATGCAAGCCTGTTTCTTCCTGTATTGTTGACGTAGTGTTGGAATACTTCCATAACTTCATTTCTGTAATAAAAGTGAGTTGATAGAGATTGACGTCAGGGGGGGGAGTTATCTTTAAATTGACTCTATAACTTATACGAGAGTATGTTACTAATTATTGTTTCTGAGATGCTCAAAATGAAACACGATGAAGCAATGATAGAAATGGCAAAATAACAAAAGAAATAACTTTTATAGAATAAATGGTCTCAAATTAGAAAATTGTAAAAGGGTAGATGATATAGTTCCTAGCGTTGCATAGAAAAATAAATATATAAGACAACAACATTGTCACGAAAGGAAGACTAAAAATTACAGATATGAAATATTTAAGCGAGTAATTTTTATCTCATGTTACAACTTTGACAAACGTGCTATTCTTTCTGAGAACTGAAATAATATATTTAAGAGAACAAAGCGCACTTTGTTTTCTTCTAAACGAAAGATACTCTCAAATGAGAAACGTTTCCTACATTTTGTTGTAAAGTGTGTCACCCTGACACTATCAAATTACGCCACATCTTGCATGGCGGGCATTTCCTCCCAAGAAAGTCTAATTTAATGTGGTGTTCCAGAGCAGTTTATTAAAGCATTAGTCTAACAGAACAAGAGGGAAAAAGCACGTTTTAAGTCGCCGCCCACAATGGGCCAAAAAACAAGACAGAGAACACAAAAAAAACTAAAACTATATATTAAATTTTGAAAAACAAGACAGTAAATCACATTATGATATGTTGATTCAACTTGGATAGAAATGCTAATTGAACGAAATTTTGAAACCTAATTATGAAATTTTTCATTTGAAAAATACAATTTATATTTCTGATACGTACGTTAAATTATCCAACGATGAATTTGTGTAAATCTTTGAACATTATGAAATAAATATTTCATAATATTCTCATCGCCTTGAATATTTAGAAATAAACATGAGTTTGCATGATCCATATGTCTAGAAATTTCGAATGAGAACACATTAAAAAATGTCCGAGCTGATCACACTCATCAAACCTATTTTAAATGCCTCTTATACAATTAGAACAAACTTTACAGCGTTAATATAGAAGTAAATTGAAAATAATTTTTCCAAATATTAATTTAAACTGACAATAAATGTTTGAATTTGAAGGGAAACGTGGCAAATGACTTTTAATTTCTGAAGAAAAATCACGGAAATCGGAGACTGATGGGTTTGAAATTACCCTCCTCCTCATTTCTGTAAACCACTATGAATTCAAACCTGGAACGCCGTTGTCTATGAGTTTCGCGACTGCCAAGGAAACATTTCGAACCATCCCACTGCCATTTGGATGAAATGTTAGTAATATTCTAAGTGAGAAATAAATACGTATCTAGTGTGCTTTTCTGAGATAAACACTTCAAATAGAATAAACTTACACATGAAAAGGATACTTTTTCGCATAGAAAAATGCAATATTCTGAAGTGAGTACTATAACTAAATGTACGTGAAAAAAACACTACGGTTCAACATCAGTAAATTTTTCTATTGCTCATTTTCAGGGTTAAACTAAACCAAATATAAAATCAAATTTCAAAAATAAAGGAAGATAGTCAAGGTAAGTAATTACAAAGGATTAAAAAATAACAATGTTATACTTCTGTTGAAAAAAAATGAACAGCGGTTCGGAAAATGGGAGAAAATCGGAGAGAACATCTCGGGATATTTCCTTGTGAGTAACACCGCTCGGGAAAAAGAAATGGAAAAAAGAAGAATAAGAGGAGCGTGGAAATTGGAGACATGAAGAAATGAAAGAGACAAAGAAATAAGAGACGAAGAAATAAAATAGACGAAGAAATAAAATAGACGAAGAAATAAAAAAGACGAAGAAATAAAAAAGACGAAGAAATAAAAGAGACGAAGAAATTAAAGAGACGAAGAAATTAAAGAGACGAAGAAATTAAAGAAACGAAGACATTAAAGAAACGAAGACATTAAAGAAACGAAGGCATTAAAGAAACGAAGACATTAAAGAGACGAGGGAAAGAGAAAATGTATTTATTTATTTATTTATTTATTTATTTATTTATTTATTTATTTATTTACTTTACGTCAAAAAACAGTTAAAAACTGCGTATGACGTGCTATGGGAAAAAGTGAATTGTGTGCACATTTTCAAAATTTTGTGATCCCTACATTAAGTCATATACTACTTAAATTTTGAATTTTTGAAAGGGAGAAAAAAAACTCCCGTGTAATAAAATCTATTTTCAAAAATTGTAAAAATGTTCAAAAATAAAAAATGTATCATTGTTGACTCCTGAGGGGGTAGCTTCAAACCCAGCAATCTCCAGCTTTCGTGATTTTGCGACGAAGAACAGAACCTTTCCACCTTTCCCGGTGAGTGTCATGGGCCCACTGAGTGCCGCGCCGCTCCGTGCCCCGGGCGAGGGCGGGGCGGGGCGGGGCGGGGCGGGGCGGGGCGGGCGGGCGCAGCCAGCGGAGAGAATTGCATGAGCGTCCTAAACAAGGAAATTACGCGCAACGCGATGCTCAAGTGAAGCGGAAAACGCGCGTCGTCTTCTCCGCCAGCAGAAGAAGGAGGCCAGCGAGAGATGCTCCTCCCCTTTTGCCCGCGGGCGGCCGCCGACGCACTGCTTGGCAGGCGAACTGTACTCATATTCTGTTCTGAACTCTACTGCAGAAAAAGGACGAATACTGACGAGATATGCTCTAGAATTTGGGTATTTCCGCTCAGAGATGTTATTACCATAAACGTTTGATTGGTGGACTCCCATTCTACTTCAAACTCTTTGATAATCAATACATCAATAATTAATACAGCAATCGAAATGCAGTAAAACCTGACTAAAGCGGAGCCTGGGTAAGGCGAAAAAACCCTTTAATAATTCGTACAGCAATCTAATTACTACTTGGGAAATAAAATTATTCGTAAGTTAAAGTCTTAGAAACGTTCAGTAATTGAAGAAATCTAATAATTGAATAAGTCAATTATTTGGATAAATCGAATTATTGCAAAAGCCTAATTATTGGATAAGTCTAATTATTGAACATGTCAAAAATTGTATAAACTATTAAAGGGAGAATTCCTACTAGTTAGTAAGGTAGATCATTTGAAAGATATTTTAATCATAATCTTAACTCAATAGAAACTGCTTAAGTACTCCACACTTCCAAACGTTATCTGTATTTCCAAGTTCAATATTTAAGGAAATACCAATTAATTTCATTTCTTGCACGCACTAAATCATAATTATTCGACCTTTCACTCTGAAGACCACTATGTATGCTACAAGTGAGAACCACCTATCGTGTTTACTTGTTCGAAACTCTCCGATAACAAGTCTTAGAATTAAAAACGGATATTTACCTTTAATTTGTTATTTAAATGCTGTTTTAACTTTTTGAAAAAGCGAGTTGTGATCGAAACACTATTAACACACCAAAGAAATGTATTTTAAATAAGAAACAATTTTAAGAAGAAACAGTGTAATCATTTTATACATTCTATTGAGACAATATTAATTTATGAAATTAATATCACAAAGGTAACATATAGTCATTGATAATGTTATAAACAAGTTATGAAGATTATCCAAGTATAAAAAATAAAAGTGTATATTGATCGAAACAAACGTCCGGCTTTTATCTGTGTGTGAACAAGTCTATCTCGGACCTGACTTTTTGGTGTGCAAACAAGGTTTGTTTCGTTCTTGATAAATACCACTAGACAGAGTAAGATTGACTGTAACGCGATAGTCGAAAAGGAAAACAAAATTTATATATGGATGATTGCTAATTATTAACCAATAATAATAATTTGTGAAAGACGAGATTTTGCGAGAGTATTATGAAGATAATATGGCCATCTAGACACAGCAAGTGTTGTGTTTTAGCAATTGATCAACGATTGCATTTGAATGCCTTCCTCTCTCATCCTCACCTCCAACCTTCCTCTCTAAGGTCGTGGGACTTAACAATTATATGCCATTGTCACATTTTGATGCGAAGGGCCTCCAAAGGAATTTATGTGAGTGCAGAACTCTTACCTCAAAAGAAAGACCTGACATGTAAGTTCTGAGAACTGTACCACCATCATGACTTCAGTAACGAATGAAAGAGTGAGTACGTAAATCAGTGAGGAAACGCATGTATGAATGAACCAGAAAATAAGTCAATGAATGAATCAAATTATGCATCGGTGAATGAAATAATCTATGAATTAACAGAAGTAGAGTACTATTGAGATGTAGCGCAAAGAAAGAGCAAGAAATATTGTAAAAAATTCTATTTTTCAATGAAATTCAACGAATCATTATTTTTTGTGTGAAATTCTGCAGTATAACTTAAACAGCATTGAATTTATTAAAATAATTGTGAAATGTCTATTTTAATCCGATCACAAGCCGGTCTTGGAGCCTGTACAAACAGTTTGATAGATGGTTGCTAGCCAGGTAAAAAGTAAAAATGAGGTCGAAATGAAAATTAAGAGTCTTAAGAGTACATAATATAATGGCGTTAATTTAAATAAATTAACTTTCATCATTGCTTCACATCTTGATTCAAATCATACAGTTGATGAAAATTACTTAGTTAAATCTAGAAATTTCCTAAATTCTACACACAAAATTTTCAAGATTAAACTTTGTTCATTGCCTATTATCAAATAAATTAAGATAATACACAAAACTGATTAAATAACTTATCTCAGTAGCAATACACAAAATAAATTGAACATTTGAAAAATGAAATAGCTTAAAAATTATTAAAACTCATGACGGGACGAAACAGGATATGCAACTTAGCAAAGTTTTGTTTACTTATTTACTTAATGGCATGTAAAGTACGTCAAGTAATATTATCAACACCTGTGTAATATTAATGAATTAAAAAAATATTTCTCCTACACATTAACAAAAATAAATGCAGTTTAAGTTGATAATTTTAACAAATAAAAGGAAATATTTTATAATATTTCTATTGTTAGTTACTTACATATCAGTTACCTATCTATTCAATCTTGATATAAATGTTTTCAAACAAGGCTAAGAGATGAAAATTTATAAAATCACATAAACATTGGACACAATGATTACAATTGGTAATTATGTGAGTCTAATTATTGGGTATAATTATTAGAAATTAAATTGAAAATTGCGGTGGCGTTATTTTCATTCAATTATTTTGAACTAACTTGGCGTAGTGCTTCCAGCAAAAGTCATCAAATTAAAAAGGTTTAGAAAAATAAATTTTAAATATATTACAGTTGCCTCTCTCATTCATTTTCAGAATCAGAAAGTTACATAAAAAGGTATTGATTAAATATCTTGTTTATTTTTTATTTCTTATGAAATTAGTTTTAATAATTACTGAAACCTCATTTCATAAGAAACAATGTAACTTATCTCGGGAATGACGCAACAATTCATATAAATGCCGGATAATACAGCAATTCACTGCATTTCACCACTGAACACATAGGTGAATTGAAACTATAAAAAAACGTGATTTTCTGGAATTATTGAATCATAGCTTACAAGAACTCGCCTTTAAAGTCTGACAATCGATTCTCTTGCGAAATGAAGCGAAATAGCTATTGATCTTCTCTTTAAGTACCGAAAAATCCCACAAAACGCGTTTTAGTTTGCTTAAAAAGCACGTTTTTCGTAATATTTTTTAGAATTTTCTGGATAGATTCGCAAAAAAAGAAAATCCCCTTCAGGAGACCGAGACCTATCAAGTAACTCTTCATTTGTTTTCATTGGCCCACAGGAAGAGGGCTAATCGTGAAGACAGACAAAGTCATTACTTTATTACAAAGTCAGGATAATAAAGTTTCTACAAAAAATTTCTCAACTTAACAAATACCTTCCTTTAAAACCTTGAAGTATTGAAGTCCGCAAATTACATTTATGGAAAGTTATATTTGAATCAAATAAATCAATTTAATTTGTTTTATCCCTACCTCATAAAAAGTCAATTTAAAAATACGCCTGCTACGAGGGGAAACGGGAGATAATTAGTAGGTGGAGTCAGTAAAGAGTCGGCTTGCGGGGTTGAAGCTGTGTTGCTCATGTCGAGTTACGCACTGTGGAGATAGAACCAGCCACTGTGACTGTGCAGTGGAGAATAGCAGCTACTGGCAGCTACTTGGCCGCAGAAGATGTGACGCTGTCGTCGAGGATAAGATAATGGCAATAATGGGACTAACAAGGTGTGTAGTCAATTTTGCTAGTATTCAACGTTCTTAAAAGACAGACCTAAAGAGCATTTTATTCAGGATCACAATTTTTATGTCAGTATGTTTAGTCATTGTAATTCGTGCTATCGCGTTTGTTTACTGCATGTCTAAGAGGATTGTGAGAGCATTCAGCCTGCTCATTATCTTTATACATTCATTTGTAGTAAGTATTTAATTTAATTTTCTAGACATAGAATAAGAAATCTGTCCGTTTGGAAAGTGCTTTTTGTATAGATTTACACTATATTATTCTTCAAATTCAGGAAAAACCTAGGGAATACTATTTGTTGATAATTCAAGATCGTGCTTTTTGATCTTGGGATCAGGATATCAATGTTTACTTAAATTGCATTGGTGTACTACATATATTGATTTTCATTTGAAAATTTGATACTTAAAGTTCTGTATTTTGTGTTCTATATTTCTTGGTAGACCACGGTAATTTAAAACGCCATTTATGAATGTACTACTTTGAAATGTAAAACAGCCTCAAATGCCCATTTTTATATACTGAGATTTCACATGGTATTGCTAATATACAGAAGATGTTTACCTAGGGAATACGAGTGCATGCAGGTTTATAGTGGTGATGATATGATATGATGTGATATGATGTGATATGGTGGCATGGTCTGCGTAGAATGCCTGGGCATCTATTGAGCGTGATCTACTGTAGCCACAAGGTAAGAGCTTGTAGTTTCAGGTTGAAATCAGGGAACTTGTAATAAAGAAACACGTTATCTGAATCCATAATTTTGAGTGTCTATATTAAATTATTATAATTAACTGAAAGAGTAACCCTGTGGAACTCCTTTTCCAAATAATCTGAGGGCTATTATATTAAATATTTAAATTCTTTCTTAAAAATCAGACCAATAATTTACTTAGAATGCATTACAATTATTTCTAAGTAAACGACCTGCATCTCGGGCAGATGTGTCGGCCAGATTTCCTTGATTCATTGAGAAAATCTAGAAAGAGCGACTAGATTTACTTCTGGACGTAAATGTAGCTTTAGTACGAGCACCGTTTGCTGTGGTCTCATTATCGTACGTATTCGACAATCAATAAATTACATAAAATTAAATACTCAAATTAGTTCTCAACACAGGTCGAGTATCAATGTACACCTCCCACACATTCCTTGTAGTGTACTAGATGAGTGGGGTATTGATGAGGATGGCAGTGGAGTGGCGGCAGCAGCGGATAACCTCGTCCGGGACGAATCTGTGGTCGCGGGGGTGGGGGTGGGGTGGGGCGGGCGGCGAAGTTCGGCGGTCGGGTTCGCGGTTTCGGGCCGCCGCCGCCTCCGCCGCCGCCGCTCCGCTCAGTGTCGCCGCGTCGTCAGTGGAGCAGCCTCGTCTCGCCACGGTGGGCGCAAGCGGAGCGCGCCACGCCGACCCTCCGCCCTCGCCACTCGCGCTCTGCCCTCGCGCCGCGACGCACCCACACGCCGCTCTAGGAGGACGTTCTATTGGGACGTTTGGTGAGGACGCCACAACAGACGCACCGCGAGGACGCCTGCTCTCCGCTGAGGACGCACCGCCACGGAGCTTCATGAGGACATTCTATAAGGACGGTTTGTGAGGACGCAACTCCAGACGCACCGCGAGGACGCCCGCTCTCCACTGAGGACGCATCGCCACCGTGTTTTATGAGGACATTCTATAAGGACGGTTTGTGAGGACGCAACCCCAGACGCGCCGCGAGGACGCCCGCTCTCCGTCGAAGACACACCGCCACGGCATTTTATGAGGACATTCTATTAGAACGTTTTGTGACGACGCAACGCTAAACACACCGCGAGGACGCCCGCCCTCCGCTGGGGACGCACCGCTTCACCGACATTTTATGAGGACGTTTAGTGAGATCGCAACGCCAGACATCTCACGAGAACGTCCGCTGCCACGCCCGCCCCCGACTGAGGACGCCCTGCATGGACGCATTGCGACCACATTTTATGAGGACGCAACGCCAAAGCACAACGTGAGAGCTATGGTGAGGACGCACTGCAAGGTGGCGACGTGAACATCTTGAGGACGCTTGTTAAGGTTGCATCTTCAGATCACATCGTTAGGAGGCGCTGGTACGGCCCATCCAGAGGAAGCATCGTAAGGATCCATTGTGAGGAGACATCGCTAGGACGTACCTCGACTACGCATCATAAGAATTCGTGGTCAGAAGACACCCTCAGTTCGCTTCCCGAGGACTTGTTCTGAGGACGCATCACGAGTCTTCTAACTCCCACACGCTTCCACTGCCCGCTCGGCGGTCCGCTCTGGATTCTTGCGAAGACACGCCGCGAGGTTTCAACGTAAAAACTCCGCTTCGACATCGCTTCAACTTCCCATTATACTGTCCCAATACCATTCCCCTAAACATTCGCTTACTCCTGCTAACAGACAATGTGAACGATGGTTTAGGCACACCCACGTTTCCTTCCAATCGTTACTAGTTCCATCATCATTTCCCAACACTCACCAAAAAAAACTCTCATATCATGATTTTGAAGGTGATATTAACAATCATGGTATGTAGTGTCTTGATAGGCAGCATCTACGCATTCAAACCACGCAAGCACGAATACGTGGTCGACAGCAGGCACCACTGGAGGGCGGTCCGCGAGTTCGACACGGCTCGTCAAGCGACTCCAGAGAACCTCCTGACCATCCACAACTTCATGCGGCGTCGCGGAGGCTTTCCTCAGGGCGATCCGTCGCGCACGGACGCCGCCGACGGCGGGGCACGATCCCAGGACCAAGAAGAACCGCCGACGGTCGCCGGGCGCGCGCCGGAAGACGAGATAGCGTCACACGTGACTACCCCGCACGCGACCGCGCACGCAAAAACACGCGACAATGCTGCGCACGCGGGTGGAAGTCGACGCGAGGAAGAGCGCGCGGAAGCGGACGGCAGAAACCGCACGGCCGTGAGCGCGGAGCACGCCTTCGCCAAGCACGCGGTCAAGGACGTGGTGAGCGGCTTCAGGTACTTCCGAGGGCTGTTCAGCGACGCCGCCCTGCAGGCGGACGTGATCGCGGAGAAGTACCTGCAGTTCGAGGAGGGCGCGTGGGCGCCGGCGGACGGCGACTGGAGCGGGGAGGCAGGTAAGTGGACCTTCATCGCTCTTTTTTTTTTCTTCTTCAAAAATACTAACCTTGAGGCAAACGCCTAGAAAACGTGGGTGTAAATTGTCACAGGGGTGTCTATAATATATACACAACACAATACGAAATTTGTTTACAATACATCACACAAAATTTGTGTTGTATGCATTGTGTAATATATGTCGAAATAACGTTTCAACTGGAAACATTCTTGATAAACGGGAAAAAATTGATTACTAATTTTTCAGTAATGTATTTTATTTACACACCAAGTCATATACTGCACAGGAACAGGTGAGTTTAAGCTATCGTAATTACAACCTTAAAACAATTGTGATTTTTATTTGATTTTAAATGTTAGTTTAAATTAGGCATATCACATTTTCCACCAATTATAATTGCGAGTACTTTGGCACAAATGTTAAAAAGGGGAGTATCTGTGTCACCCGACTACAATAACGTCTTTTTGGAGGAACATTATTGTGAGCAAAATTTATCACGCTCGCAAACAATGATATCAGAATGGAATTCTAAGCAGGTATAGGAAGGCGCTAAACAAGTGACACAATGTTTCCAATATGAAAATATTCATAATTCTGGTATATAACTGACACTCCGGGCCAATAATTAAGGATGAAAACGAGGTGGGAGCAAAAGGAAATTTTGTCGAATATGAAAATTAAAGTCTTCTAATCTAATTTGTGGATATATCTATGATAAGTTAATATGAATAACTAAACATTATAGAGACGAAAAAAAATTGGAAATAAACTATTTTTTTAATTGTAATAATTGTAAAGGAAATGCATAATTTAAAGATAATACTGTTTTAACCTTTTACACTTTGTAAGAGGTTCTAAGAATATACCTCACTGGTCTGAAGGTCAGCAGTAGTGGGTTGGCGGAGGTAGCACCTAAGCCGTCTCTCAATTTATTTGGCTCGTGCTTTTTCCACATCCCTGAAAACCAGTGATAATGGCCAACTTAAAAGCTCTCGACACACTTATGGCCAGTAGGAGTGGATCTAAAAATCACACAATTTCATTTAATTCAGTTTTCCTATAACTGGTTCAGATTTTCCATGAGTTGGTGTAAATGACGAAGTGTTATTTAAAATCTATACTAATACATGGAAGAAAAGTTGGATCATAAAGAGATTTGGGAGTTCATATTAAACGATAAATCCATTGTTTGCAGTTGAGAGCAATTCAGACTATCACAGTAATGGATTCAGTTTCGCGTGAAACATAAGAAACGTATTGAAATTAGATATTAACAATAAGATGGAAAAAATAAATTCCCCAAAATTACAGATGAACATTTCAATGAATTTCATAAAATATTTGGAAATTAGAAAGAAGATTGTTGAAATTCTAAAAACAGTTATATCATTTAAAAATGAAGGAAATTATGGGTTCTGTAAAAATGATAGTGCTTATTAATTATTTATTGTAAAATATATTACATATAATACAATCCACTCGACATTTTGTTGAAATACAATAAATATTATATGATTAAAAAGTTAAAAAATACGTTTAGAAATGCAGAGTATCTAGTCTTCGGTGCCAGAAAAGAATATTAAACATAATTATATTCGCTTTTTGTACATTGAATATTCAGTTTACTACGAAATAAACAAAAACCAAAAACTGATGTGCATGCATAAAAATCAAGGCAGAACATGTGCAGAAAGGTGCGCGGTCAGTGAAACTGGCCATTAGAATCGAGAGCATTGCTTGCCCCGAAAATATTCACAACTAGGAGTGAGGTATGACCAGTATCACTAGCCGTTGGACTGCTATAACTTTAAAAGCTAACCTTTAACTACTTTTCATCTACTTACAGTTTTAAAAGCGGAAGTATTAATTAGTTTTCGAAAGAATTCATGGTTTCAGATTCAATTGATGGGTACATTCTTTAGTACTGCAATTGTATAACATTTTACAAAGCCTGAAGACACGACCGAGAATGCGGTCAGTAGGAATTATATTACAATGCCGTCCAGGGACCAGAATTCATCATATTCAAAATCAAGATAAAACATAAACCCTCATTTGTGAGGCACAGATTAACTTCTGTCAATTCTTCATTAAAATGAGATGCGCAGTCCCGACCGGGCAAAACAGGAAGAAAACGACTTCTCGCGTCCGTGACAACCCTCACGTAACACGTGTGCTCTCCGTGACGCAAAGAGCAATCAATAGTGACAGGCCGGACTATCATGCGATGTTCTCACTTAGGTGATAGACGTTGGTCAAATTTAAGAATTCTTCAGGTTGCGTCCACCTTCTGAAGGTGCAGATCTAGTCACAGTGTTTGTTTCTTCAAAAACACAGGCACACAAAAAGAAAGTTGTCAGACCTAAAGACTTGACGCCTGTTTCTCTATGTATGTCAACGCGCTGAATCCGAATCCAAAGCCAGAATTGTGCCACCACCATCCAGTTTTTAACTGTTTTAAACACCGTGAATTTTTTTGTCTTCGGGGCTTTTGTCATATCCAAAGACTTGACACAGATGTATGTTGATGCGGTGAATCCAAAGCCAGGAATGCGCCAGAACTTACCAGTCTTTTTAATGCCGAAAAACGACCGTGAAATTGTAAGTTGGAAATTTATCAGTGGTTTTTCGTAATTTAAAAATCCTGAAGGTTGTAGTGCAATTATGGCTTCGGCTTCGGACATACGTAGAGAAACATGTGTCAAGTTTTGGGTCTAGCAACTTTTTTGTGTGCCTGTGTAATTTGCACACAATATTTACTGTTCTCAATAACGCGATTGCACTACCCAGTCTTTGGAAAAAACCTGAGAATTTGAATAAGTCTTTACATACATTTTGAGGAACAAATCTCAGAACCTCGATACCTGCCCAACCTGTTTTTTCTTTGTCCCACATCCGGGTAATGTCGATTTGCAAACTGCTTTTTATAAGTCATTTCTCTGGCTCCTTGGAAACAACGTTCCGATCGCATGGTACAGCAAAATTAAAAAGTTGAGTGCTTGTGTTTTCGAGCGAAACAACTTGTTTGACGGATAGATCCATAAGAGTAGTGCATGTTATAACCGGGAGGATGTGGTGTTCCTCCCCTGTTACAAAGTGAAAGACGGCGTCCACTCTACATAGGTTTGCTAACTTTCCCCAATGCAAGTATCGTCCCGAGTTGCGCACCGCCCTAGGTAGAATGAGCTGTAAGGTCCCGAAATATGTGATGGAGTACGGCACGTACGTGTTTAGTATGAGTGTTTGTGTGTGTGTTTTGTATGAGTGTTTGTGTGTGTGTTTAGTATGAGTGTTTGTGTGTGTGTTTAGTATGAGTGTTTAGTATGAGTGTTTAGTATAAGTGTTTAGTATGAGTGTTTAGAATGAGTGTTTAGTATGAGTATTTGTGTGTGTGTGTTTGTGTGTGTGTGTTTGTGTGTGTGTTTGTGTGTGTGTGTGTGTGTTCGTTTGTGAGTGTTCGTTTGTGAATGTTCGTTTGTGAGTGTTCGTGTGTGTGTTCGTGTGTGTGTTTATGTGTGTGTATGTGTGTGTTTGTGTGTATGTGTTTGTGTGTGTATGTGTGTGTGTGTTTGTGTGTGTGTGTATCTGTGAGCAAGGGGAGAGGAGAGGACAATCAAGGAGAGAGAAAGAGAAGATCACGCGCAGTCCGTAGTGCACTTATTAGGGTTCAGCATTTATCAGATATTCGAGGTATTATTAGGGTCCAACTTTCATCACTCCTACTTCAAAATTTATCAGGTATTTGAATAAATCATAGAAAACTACCTATCAGAGCACCAGGTCCCTTGAATTTCGTACACGGGAAAAGAATATAACGTAAATGGGAGAAGTATAATCTGCGCAAATTTGTTTTGAGGTCCAGACTATTTTCCCCATTCTTTTACCGTACATATTGCAATGATATATAAAAAAAAACAAAGCGAGATTAGCAAAATTTGAAAACTAACTATTTTCGTTCTTAAGTTATAGGAAGTTTTTTTTCGAACGATAAACAAACTACAGATTTGGCTACTACCACCGACTCATTGTGTGGCTACATTTATGTCCAGAAGCAAACCAAGGGGCATTATTATCATTTGTTCAATGGATCAGGGAAATTGGACGAAAAATCTGATCGAGATTTGGGTCATTGACCCCAAAACTGAAGTACATTATATTTGTGTCAGGAATATTTACACTTTTAAAAATACTGTTGTCACTGCGCCATCTCAATAGGTGGGCAAGTAAACTTGGAAATATTCAATTTAATTCTATTTTATTAGTAATTTGTTTACAGGATTATCCTATTACAAATGGCCGAGAATATTCATGGCGCAAATATCTTCTGATAGAATAGATCGCATAAGATACAATACAAATAACACAACAAATACAAACAATACAGTAACATAATATCAAAATATAACAATAACAAAATACAAAATAATTGACAGAACAGAACATATATATATATATATATATATATATATATATATATATATATATATATATATATATATATATATATATATATATATACCAAAGAAGCTGTATAAAGTGAGTTTTGACGCGTTGCAGTTATAATAAGGTAATTTTAGAATTGATGAAATAAAGTAGTACAGAGATCTTCCGGAGTTTAGATTAACCAAACAATTAGGAAATGATAATGAATCATTGTGATAAAATACTCTAAGCTCTTTATAAATTGGGCCCTCGAATAGACTATGATTTAAGCTTTTCTTCAGTATTCATATTACATATCCAGCAGATTGAATTCGAGTATATTTTGTGCCACATATTTCTCCTGTTGATGTTGATCTCTTTGTCACTGGACATCCTAATTTGAGCGACTATTCTTGTAATGGAAGTGGGGAGAACCGAAGTTGGATATTTCTCTGTTACTGTAGATTCCAGATTCGTATTAATATTATTGTATTACAGTTATTATGAGTTTGGTCTTGAACTGCAGGCGCGCTGCAAGAGCAGGAAGGGCGCGCGTCCACCGCCCTGCCGCCCGGTACCACCGCTGCCGCTGCAGGAGACCGCGCGTGCCTGCAGGAGCTGTCGCGCTGCAGGGCACACGAGCGCACGTCCTTCGGTGAGTCACATACCAACTCTCTCACATAGACTGCCGTGGTGAAAAGTAAGCGATGATATGGGTGACTGAGGTCATTAGTCCCGTGAGTGTAGTGTATGTTTTATCATCGGGGGTGGGAGTGATCTTCCCCCAATGGATGGCGAAATCCGGCGCCGACCTACAATCGACTAGCGCGGTTTTCCCTCAACCAGGTATCTCCCACCAGCAAGGCACCGCCCCAGCCGGAACAGGTTCTAAGTCCCCGACCAGTCTCCCAGAATGTGTGGTAGTGTAGTCTATGTTAAAGTAAGTGTGTAAGTAAAGTAAGTGTAAAGTAAGTGCTGAAAATCCTGCCGCGGTTAGGAATTGAGCCTAGGACCTTCCGGTCAGAGGCACAGCAGTGACATCAGTTGATGCACTGAGCCACCGCTCCCGGTGATTGGTAAATGAATTTTGCTAGTGCGCTGTAGGACAGATCGTAATCACACAACGCAAACGATGGCTTGATAAAATCTGGGAAAAGGGTGGAGCAAAACCGAAAAGCTAGCCCAGACTAAGAGACAAGGAAACTAAGTAATACGAGAAAATATATTCCATTCTGTAGCATCATTATCTTTTTACGCCCACCATGCCTCAGCCTCATACTGAAAACACACAGTCCTTTCCAGAGTCTCGATATTCACTCTATCCTGCAACGTTCGACTATGTATGTGGACGTCACTCGAACACCCTGGGATACACGGGCAAGTTACTCTCAAAGAGTATAAATTAATTGCATTACCTAATAATATTAGTAAACTACCTTGCACAAATTTCGCAATTTGTGAATCATTATTTGAAAGTAATAATAATTTTATTATTGAACCTAACTTCCTACAATGGATCACTGAACTCTGTGGTACCATATTTTTGTAGTGTTACTGTGTAGTGATGAACATTCTAATATTGTCAAGAATTTATTAACACAAGATTTGGAATTAAATTCCATTCCCAGGAAACTTTCTATTCATCCCAACTGTAATGATCAGTAATTGATCTCGGCAGTCAACATTAATTGAAGTGAACAAGCACGTCCACTACCAGAAACGGCCAATGGTACGAAATACTGTAATTATTACATTATTATGTCTCCGGTAACCACGCTTCTCGGATCACGAACTTCCAGTTTCCCGTACTCTGGTGGTGATTTAAACTTAACAGCTGTGTACGCCAGGAAACTCCGGAATAGATGTTTCCAAGAAACAATAAAAATACTTCTTAGAAATTGTCTATTTATTAAGTTCTCAAATGAAGACCTGACCAACCACCCTACGACTCATTCAAAGATCTACCCTAAATATTTTTATTCGAGAAAAGGTAACGCGAGATTATTTTCCAATTTGGCCCAATTTTGTGTTTCGTGAAAAAGTTCATCCCTAAACGGTGTCCTTAGTACCACCGTTCAAGTCTGCAGGAGCCACATGGGTTGTCAACAAGGCACATGATAAACTATAATATTACATCCTTATAACTTTCTTTTCGTGAAGTCAGATGTATGGTGCTTCTTCAGTGGAGAATAACATTTCCACTACATGGTTGTTTGCCAGCGTTTCGGAAGGAATAATAGGAACTTTCTTTCCTTCCTATTTAACAAAACAATCAAAACATACTCTTCGGTTTTACAGGTCGAAACACTTCTTCAGTTGTGAGTGAAATTTCTTCAAGAACTTAAAGTTTGTAACAAAACTTTTGCAGAAAAAGGGAAACAGGATAGATTTATTATTTCTCTTTATATAAATTAATTAGATTTAGTATTCTCTTCCTTTAGGATCGTTTCTCCGAGAAAACGACACTTCCAGTAAAAATTTCATTGTGGCCACTGAAATACTGGGTCTGCCACACCATGGATTCATCGCACCCACTGTCTATGACCGCAACACGCCTTCCCAGAAGATGGCCAAATGCACGAGAGCTTCCGTGTTAAGCCAACTCCAAAGCTGGACAAAACGAAACTACTCTTTTCTTATTGGTTGCGGGAAGTTGTCATGGCAACAGGGGAGGCACGCGTCAGCTTGAGCCGTCGGGATGCTGCAGGCGCAAGGAGTGCTTGGTGGTGCTACCTATGTGTAACGCATAGAACTGCTTGGCTCCGTCTTGAATTGTAACACTGTTTCCAGCAAGAGAAACGATTGATTTTAAATGCTTCATCGCCAGCCGTAAATATTTATGTCAATATTAGATAAATGTTAGACAAAAATCTTTAATTCTAACTATTTTTAAGTTATATATATATATATATATATATATATATATATATATATATATATATATATATATATATATCTTTTAGTGTTGCTAATCAAATTTTATGGAGAAGACTGGCCTCCCTTGTCTCCTCGTAAAATCCGCCACTGCTGAACCGTGGTCATAGAAACGCATGCCGCGAGTGTTCGTCCACCTCCCCACGTTTGACTTTAACTTCCCTCTCAGTAATACATCCAGGCAAGAAATTCATCTCTCTTGAATTCCTATTAGTAATTAACTAATAGGATGATGAACTGATGTAAGTGAAATGCTTACGTTTCCAGTCGACGAAGACTTCTTCCTTTGCTTCTGCATTCGTTTGCATAATTTTCAGCATTCTCTTTTAGTCTGCGGCGGCAGGATTTTCGACACTAGCTTTTCAGCTAAGTCGAATTCAGCTGCTGTCTGGAGGAGAATTCTAGCGGCCGGCTGCTCTGATCGGTAGTTTTCCGTGGTTTCTCCGATCAACCCCAGGCGAATGCCGGAGCAGTACCCTAACTAACGGGCCACGGACCGCGCGCGATCTGTCCTTCCTCTTCCTTGTCCTATCCTCTCCCCTTACACACACACACTAACATGCACTACACTACCACATATTTCGGGAGACCGGTCGGGAGCTTAGAGCTTGTCCCGGCTTGGGCGGTGCCCCGCTGGTGGGAGAGTCCAGGTTAGGGGGAAGCCCCACTAGCCGACGGTAGGTCGGCGCCGGATCTCGCCATCCAGCGGGGGAAGATCACCGCCATCTCCCGAGAAAAAACATGCACTACACTAACGGGACTAATGACCGAAGTAGTTGACGCGCCCGGAAACACGAAAAAATCAATCAATCAATCAATCTTTTAGTCTGCCCTCGGGATAACAGAAAACGCTCCTACAATCGCAACAGACGCCATGATATCCATGCGATGCATTGGCGGCGAGTTCAACGAAAATGGGAAATTGTTTTACGCCTTTAGCTACAAAGAAAACAATTGAAGCTTTTTTTCAGAAAATAATTGTTTAAAAATTGCCTACTTTTCACTCAAAGCTGCCCGAAAAATTGCGCATTTTCGAAAATTTACATATAACCGTCTTTTAATATGTCTTTAAACAAAATAATTCATTAGGGAAAAAATATATATCTTCAATATTGCTGTAGGAAGACGCCGAAAAAATGTTGAAGTTTTTAAAGTTTTGCAAATTTAGCGATTTCAATAATCTGCGCAATTTTTATTCTTTGTCTGAAGAAAAAAGGTTTAAAGAATACATTTGGAGACACTTTAGGAAATTTAGAAAGTGTTATTGAGGCTTTATGTAAAAGTCGTAAATTTTAAAATATCTATTCCAAACTGAGAGACAGATTGCCACCAATCAATTTTTCGATATCAAGGACACACAAAACGCAAAACGTGAATTCTGACTACACAACTTGTTAAAGGAAGTAATTCATTACATTTAAGAACCAGATTTATCCACTTGCTTAATACCAGAGCGCCATGATAGAGTTTTTTTGTTGAAAAATTCTCAGTTTTTGCTACAATACAGAACTTTCTCTTTATTACGTGTGTATTACATTTTTACAATTTTTGAAAACTTAAAAGCTTCCAAGAAAATGGCATAAATATCGTGTAATTTAGTGCATTGATTAGTGTCCTCAGTAAAGATTTTTTTAATGAAGCCGTTTTTGAGCAGTTGTTCAAGAGGTTCTGGAAATGCGCAATTTTGAGCTAATTTTCACATTTCCCACCTCCCGCCGTTTCAGCTCTCGCGTGTACACCCCTCTCTGGATTTTGGGGAAATGGCGGAGTCAGGGGAAGTTGCACGTGCTTGTAGGAGCGTCAGATTCCCAGTCGGGCAAGTAGCTTATGCGGGCGCGGTTTGTGCCTGATTTAGAGTGCCCATGATGCTATCTAAAAACACTTCATTCTCTGATGCGCCTGCGCAGATGTGAGCAGCATTGGCGACGACAGCGCGCCGCTGGCGGAGGCGGAGGGGCGCGGGAAGCGCAAGAAGAAGAAGAAGTTGCTGAAGAAGCTGCTGCTGCCGCTGCTGCTGTCGTACAAGCTCAAGTTCTTCGCGCTGGTGCCGGTGCTCATCAGCGGCCTCGTGCTGCTGGTGGGCTCCACGGGGCTGGCCGGCTTCTTCTTCGCGCTCTTCGCCGCCGTCGTCAGCATTAAGCACACGCACTCGCACTAGCCACGCCCACAGCCACGCCCACCAGCCACGCCCACCAGACACGCCCACCAGCCGCGTCCACCAGCCGCGCCCACCAGCCACGCCCACCAGCCACGCCCACCAGCCACGCCCACCAGCCACACCCACCAGCCACACCCACCAGTCACACCCACCAGCCACGCCCACCAGCCGCGCGCACCAGCCGCGCCCACCAGCCGCGCCCACCAGCCGCGCCCACCAGCCGCGCCCACCAGCCATGCCCACCAGCCACGCCCACCAGTCACGCCCACCAGCCACGCCCACCAGCCATGTCCATGCCATCAAACTTGCCAGTAGCCACGCTACTGGCAAGTAATTATGTATTTACTCCCATTCTATCACTTATGACCGCTAATCGCGCCCATACTTACGTAGCAGTCACGAGTCTTATCCGCGCCAAGAGCCATGACCACTAGCCACGCCCAGTAGCAATGTTCACTAGATACTCCCATGCCATCAGGCATTACTAGCAGCCATGCTCATGGTCACTGACCCATTCGGGAACTCTAACTTCGCCATCAGCTATGTGCACCCGCGGCTTCATACAACAATCACAGTCATTAATTTGTTGACGTCCACGCCATCAGTCATGAGCCACACCCACAGCCATTAGTAGTAACCCGTCAGACAACACCAATAACCATGTCCATGGCCCCTGACAGTCTGTGGTCAAACCATGTCCACGCTATCAGCTATGAACACCCACGGCCACATTCGTCAGTCAAATCACATATTTATTGATGCCCACGACATTAGTTATGACATCCAGGCACGCCAGCTACACCCACGCCATCAGACATTACCAGTAGCCACTGACACGGTCGTGAATTCCAACCTCACAATCAGTTATGAAAATCCACTAGCCACGCCTGCTAGCTATGACCACGACACTCACGATATCAGACATCACCAGCAGCCACACTCATGACCACTGACACAGTCGTGCTCCCCCCCCCCACCGAGAGAGATTAAGCTTATTTTAGGGTCAAACGACGGTCGCTGAGAAAATATTTATAATGGCGCTAGTGCACAACAAAATCCATTAATGATCTCTCTTACAGTATATCGCTGTTATCGTTTCTGTCTCACGTCATCAACTATGAGCACTAACTACATCCAACAATTATATCCGTCCGTTACAGTCATGCGATTTTTAACGCCCGCACCATCAGGCATGACCACTAGCCGTGCCCATCAGCCACGAACACTATCTACGCCTAGGGATGCAGCCTCAACTTTAGGCACGCCCACGTCACACCCACAGCCATATCCATCAGCGAGTCGTGAATGTAGCCCACGCCGTCATTAACACTCGCTACAACCACAGCTGACCCCTAGCTACGTCCATGACCTCAGCTATGAGCACCAACCTAGTGCACGGCCTCATTCATCGAAAGTATATGCTGCAGCCATGCTGTAGTAAACCCCATCCACTTCCACACTTCGATGATCATAATAGTTGAAACTTATAATCACAAGGCAATTAAATGACACAAACTCTCAGTCACAATCACTAATGCATTCATAGCTACTGCCATATGTATACATAGGCTCTTCACAGTGCATACACAATCATAATTGCATACATAGATACTAGCCTCTGCCACTGCTAATACAAACAGCAATCCTGTACGAAAAGTCACATTTTCTGATATAGGCCCAGTTATTAAACATCGCCATCGGTCACTGATCGCCTGAAATGTCAAAATTGCACCCTCCCGCCGTCATTTAGAAAAGAGAAATTCAGTTTATTTTAGGTCCAAACGACGGTTGATGAGAAATTATTTATAATGGCACTAGTCTACAACAAAATTCATTAAGTGATTTCTCTTTCAATATATCTCTGTTATCGGTTCTGTCTTGCAAAAACTAGGCAATGGACGGTCTGCTACTAGAAGATGTGGATTAAATGTAAAATTCATAATCTGCGTTGATGTTGATACGCGAGAACTAACCTAAAAGACTGTTTAATGTGCTGGTGACTACATACTATTATTGAATGTTAATGATTTTGTTGCCTCATTTGCACAAAAATTTCTCAAAGCATCGATGCCGTGTGGTGCATTTCTTTCCTTACATCACAACGACCAGATCCTGAGTACTATTCGTTCCACATTGTGGCTACATACATTCCGTTCAGCGGGAAAGTGGAGCGGAAAATAATTTTGTACTCGCATCCATTGTTAACTATCAGCACATTTGCGTCATTTTATTTTCGGACGACTCTCTTAAAGGGTCACAGTCTACTTGCGGTATTGATAATAAGATCATGTTCATGGTAGAACAAGAATAAGGTACAGTGGCGCAACCGGGATTTTTGTTGTTGTTGAGGAGAGCAGTTGTGCTTAATTGATTTGAAGTTTCTTTACAGCGCATTTTTCATTAATGCTGAGTTTGAAATTAATTTGCATTTATTGATTTATTGTTATTTATAATGTAATCAACTAAGGTAACGCAATTAACTGTATGACTTTCGTTTATAAAGAAAATTAGTGAAAAGTACGAGGATATTTCTGAATTTTTTTTGGTTAAATTTTGCTTCATCAATGGATAAAAATGAAGCACTCTTTGGAATATTTTTAAATCGTTCAAAAGCTTTTGATGTTATTAACCATAACATCTTGCTATAAAAATTACCTTCGTATGGAATACGTGGTATGGCCCAGATTGTATTACCTCGTACCTTAAACATCGAACTCGAAGTGTAGAAATACAGTACTGACCCGAAAGGATATTACTCTTGCCAATTCTTTGCCAAAAAGCGCGCAATTATTCTTCTTCCCCTTACGTCATATGCAGTTTTTACTGTTTCTTTTTGACCAAATAAATCAAATCAAATCAAATATGTCTGCAGCTCCTGGGGGAGGAGAGATGAGGATCATTAGCCAACCTCCCTTGCGTGCGCCACTTACAAAACATACAGTTTCCTTTATTTATATTTACATCTTAATTGTGTTATTTTATGAGCAGGCTAGTTCATACAGCAATTACATCTTTACATTTCATTCTAAAGGATCAAAACATACTCCGTAGCTTCTAAGAGCGTCTGATTCAACACTAGATCACAACCTCTTCGTTCAATTAATTAGTTTTCTCCTGAGAAATGAATATCTACTACTAGTTGGATGTCCTATATTGTCCAAGAAATTTTTTTGTACTTCAATCAAATATCTCAAAATAATGACCGGAATAATAAATTTTATAAATTAATTTGTAAAACCAAAGCAATGTTATGCTCCGATGTTGGAATATTCTTCCCTCTGTCTCTCATAACACACAATTACATCGTAGAGCAAAAACCTTTGGACAGTTGAGTAAATGTTTATCACTACGAAGACAGCAATGTGGAGAAGACATGTTATCCATGATAATCATGTGATTTTAACATAAAAATTCCTTTCAGTATGGCGATGTATGTAGTATTTATGGCACATAAACCTACCGCGTTTTATTTTGATATTTAGAAAATGTATTATATAATTATAGTTTAATAATATTGATGAACATTAGCGACATTTTATAAAATGTAAATTAATATTCGTAAGGACAAAAAATACATACATTCAGACAATCTGCGTGGAATCTAGACTCATTAAAAATTGCAGATCGTAATCCCAGATATTAATTAAGCTGTTCTGAAGATTGATCTTTCCAGTTTGCTTTTAGCTAAGTGCTATTATATCAGCAAGTATCCACATAACACATAACTAGATGTATAAGTATTTTTTCGGCATTCGATTCTTTTGAATATAACAGTTATTGCATTATTATCATTGAGAGCCATTAGAATAACTGTTAAAAGAATGAATGTGGACATAACAGAGTCTGTTTGTATTCGAACATTATAAGCGACCTTTTCTTTATAAGTAATCGTTCATGAAATGATATCTCATGGCATGCAATATGACGTATTTGCCTTTAATGGAACGAATAATTGCAAATCAAAGAGATATTCGTGGGGAGGTAGCGGTAAACTGAACTACCGACCACCGTTTTCTCGTACAAATATTAAATACCCGTAACGTGACCATAAAGTTGTTTCTACAAATTAGCTTTTATTCTTCTTTACATTTATAATGTTAAACAAAAAATAACGTATGCAACTCGTTCATAGTTGTACTTTATTCCATTTGTAAACATTTTAAAACTCTCTCCTGACGTCGCTGGTTATCAAAATCATGTTCTCATGTAATACATTTTAACATTATAAACAAGTTGCATAATTACAATTATGGTTGGATTCAGCATGAGAATAGTTTATTGCCCTTAAGTCTGTTTTACATGAACGTCTTTTCAATAAACATACTTCCCTCTTTACTAGATTACTCGATTTATGAATTTTCATTGGCTTGGAGTAGTGTTTCATATATGGGTAAGAAGGGCTTCTGCAGAAAGTGCAAACCCTAGGCAATGTCAGCTTTATTGTACAGTTGCAGATTAATTTTGTGATAAATACAAAATCTGAAGAAAATATGTATTGCTCTTTATATTTAATGTAGCGATAGAAACTAGAACATCAGAATTACCAATTAATATTGTAAAGTGCCTTAATATTAATAAACTTAATAAAAAATAATTATTTATTCTAGTAGAATGATGTATTCTTTGGAATAGATTGAACAATATATATTTTGATCGTATACTTTCTGTAGCAACAATCAGACAGTTTAGTACCGTATTTACAGGGAAGTGATCACAGAACAAACTGAATATTACGAGTGTACGCTTTCAGATTGTATGTTATTCAATATATTCTGATAAATACAAAATTTAAATATTGTCCGAATGTTATTGCTGGTTATATTTGATCCTAACACATCACCTTATTTTACGTTTCTCTCAGCAAAGAAATCAAGAAAAAATACTTTAAATGACGACAAATTACCACGTAGGAGAGGTTAGTACTATACACCAATTAATTTCCAAAACTAATTGCAGATGTAAATCGAACATGAACGACTTATTTGTGAAGACCTAGCAGGATCTCTTTGGATGTCCGCCCTACAGTTCTGAACCATAATCATTATCCCTCGCTGGTTTAGGTACCTCACGAAATTCCTTATGAACACTAACCTAAAATGCGATGATACACGTCGGCGGAACCAAGAGTTTTCTTTCCTGTCAGTGACTGAAACATAGTGACTGAATAACCAGTGACTGACTAACCTTCTTTCGCAAGTTATAAAAACCTTCTTTCTCAAAAAAATAATGTTTCTGCACTCTTATTCACTTGATCAATAGCATAGATGCTCTCTTGCTTTGGTAATGATTATTAAATCTAAAATTTCTCCCTTCCAAACAACACGCAAACTATTTTCTGATTTCGGCGGCCAATTAATCAAATGTAGATTAATCCTTCAGGTGTGTCTTTCGCCACCGTCTGTCAGCTGCTGCAGAGTGATTTTTAAATTTGCCTTGGATACAATTCTTATTTCATCCAGGTTAAAAATACTTATCTTCTAAACTATTAAAGAAAAATTTCTGAAAATTTAGGATATCTATATGCAAGTATGTTATTTTATTTAATTTATTAATTATTAATATGATCAAACATATTATTATTATTATTATTATTATTATTATTTATTGAAACTGTATAACAGGTTTTACATATTACAGTTGCCGACAGTAGGTGCGGCCATTTACATTGTAAAACTTACAATTTTTGGTTACAATGGTTGGTAGAAAATGTCATTTAAATAATGGCAGTCTCTTGTTTTCATGATAAAAAGTTTGTAAAAAAACTCTACCTAGTAATTCTTATGAACAAGAAAACTCTTTAGACTTCATAAATATTACAAAAAGAATTTAAATACTTTAATTATATTAAAAAGGAATATGAAAAAGACATGTTGGCCACAGCTCAACATTTACAAGCTCTTTATAAATCTCTTTCATGACACATACTAGAAAAGTCTGATTCAGCACACCAAAAGATGTTCTTAAAATGACATGTTTGTGAAGCTCTGAGTACATTCCAGAAAGAACTTTCCTTTGAACATATTTGCAGAAAAAATTTTCTCGGGTAAAAAACAATAATAATAATTCAATCCTCAATTACAAATCATTTACCAATCTTGCTACCCATCTTCAAAAAAAGCATTAGTACATAAATTGAAGAATTTATCAATATACACTATTATGGCAAGTTTTCAGTAGAGAGTTATAGTGGAAAACTTTCACACGGCTCTTAAATGCTACAGTATCACTCATTGTATTTACCTTACAGCAATTCACAAACTTCCATAAACTCGATCAATCATTAGGTGTTTTTTATCATAGAATACTATATAATATTAATAATCAATAATAAAATTCATTATAAATATCAATGTACACTATTGTTTCAAGTTTTTTGGTACAGAACTATTTTAGGAACATTTCACATGGCTCCCAAATGCTCAAAACAATATAATCTAAGCGCATACAATTGTCTCAAATTTTAACATTAATTTCTAGAGCTGGTCTGATAAAAGTGCATTTCAACACATTAGGACAACGTTCAGAACTACTTTTACCTAAAAATATAGTGGTCAGAGGTTCAAAACATTGTGACTCAGTTACGACCTGTCAGTTGTGACCTCGTTATACCAGAAAATAGAGTACTTGTCCGAAAGGGTGATGGAGATTTGAAACATGTAAAGGGTAACACTAACAATGAAAATTATGTAAACAGCTTCGTTCCCGGCCCTAGCAATAAGTTTCCTATTCTGGAACGTCCATGGTATTAAAAACTTTTTTGATTTGTCCTGCGTAGACCTGAATAAATTCATCCTAGATAACGCTATAATATGCCTAAATGAAACATGGGTAACGAGAGACATTCCATCCCTCCCAGCAGCGTTCGTTAATTTTGCATACAAGATAATATGATCAAAAATAATATGTACATTAACAAACAAAAATCAAACAATATATTTTCGAAAGCATTGTATTTTGAATCAAATAACAATACAAAAAAGGTTTTCACGGCCAATTTTGCAACAATATGATGTTTACTTTCTGTTAATGTTGTTATAGCACACTACTAATTTTCTTAGACAAACTTCTGGTTTTAGTACCTGAATTTAGGTCTGATCTATTTTGTCAATACCGTCATTGTAATACTACCACAGACAATTCTAGGCCTGCAACCACAATATGGTTAAAAAAAATCAACATCTGATGTGAAAAACATGAAAATCGGTATACAAGAAGCCAAGATGCTACATTGAACTGCTAGCTAGCGATCACTTCCCAAAATATGACGAGTAACCCTGGCAACGCATTCAAAAGCATGAAGGGCATAAGCCGCCGTACACGCACGAGGGGTTAAACACCTAAAAACAGTGCGCAGATAGGACTCTGGTCTGTGCTGAAGAGTTCGCAGTCGCAAACGAGTCGTTTAGGGCTCAGTACTAGAGGCGGAGGAGTTTTTGCGCATCTGTCCCCGCCAGGGGGGAGGGGGAGAGGAGGGGGAGGGGTGGATAACAGCGGTGCGCCGCGTCGCGCAGCGGTGCTGTCAAACGCAGTCAACAAAGCAGAACGTGGCCAAGCGCCTGGCCGCAGACGGAGCGGCGCTCCCGTAAGCACAGGGCCGAAGACCAAACTCGTGCGCCTCCCTCCTTGACCGAAGACTTGAATCCCATCTTGTATCTCCTTTCCATGCGAGATAGTATGTGTTTTTCCATTCCTAGGGAGAACTATACATATATCCACGAACTTCTAGCGAATCTAATAACTTTTAAATATTTCTACTGGTTTATCTGAAAAGCTATCTCAATGTCGTCGATGTGTGTAAATAAAACTGGAGAATTTTTGGACCATATGCGTTGTTATTTATTAACTGAAAGGGAAAAAATATTATGCCAACTAGGCAACTTTAACAAATATTAGTGTAGTTGAGTTATGTTGTTCAATTAAACAGTTATTAATGTTAATATGTTGCCTACTTTGTGACAAATTGAGGTTGATACATTTGCAGAGCTTGGCAATACAGTTATATCTGAAAGTATTTTCCTAGAGAAAGTCTCTCATTATAGACAGTGTACGATGTTAAATAAAAGTGGAATAATTATCTGCTAAAATGAAAACGAATAAAAATTTAATAAGCGTAATTTTGGTATGGCCAATGTCTAATAAATACAACTTTGAAATGAAGCATTTAAAAGAATTTATACTGTCCATTCTGTTAATTAAACACTATTCATAAAACCCATCATAAAAATTACTTTACACAGCATAAAATCATATTTTGGAGACAATTGATGACAAAAACGAACTAGTAATATAATAGGTTTGTACATGACAAGAACAAGTGCTATTATAACTTACTCATTGATGAAGATGATCGCCAAGTGGAATGTTCTTCTTGAAAGAAATTAAACATTTGGTATGAAATGGCCATCAAACTAGAATTTTCTTCTTGAATGCATTTAAGAAGAGAATACGGGTAAGAAATTGAAAACTCGTGATTGAATGCCGGCGTGTCTGTTTAATGCTTGTCGCACGACTGGTCTAAACTAGAATGTTCGCCCTCGCTTCGATATCACTTCGCTTCTGAGAGCTATCCGGAGCTGCTCTCCAAGGAAATCTAAGTGCAAAGAGATTGTAAGTGACGAACGTGAACATTTTAGTTTCAGTTAACGCAAAGTAAGGCGAGGTAAAATAAAATTCTGTGTATTTGCTCTATTTTGTAAGAATAAAAAATGTGACGGTTGAGAAGTTTAATTGAAGTGAATCGAAGATTATTATGGACATTATTTGGCAGTAATTGTATTATGTTAAACAGAAAATGAACAAAATTATATTGCAGGTGCAATAACACATAAGTAACTTTCAGTAATTGATTGATGTTAAGAAATACAAAATAATATGTTGTTTGTTTTGTTTTAAATGAATATTGAAATATTGATCACTCTCATAAAACTAAATTCATTCTGTCATAAGAAGCAATACAAAGGCATGCTTCTTACTTTTTAAATATTACATAAATATAATAATTATAATAAAAATAATTATAACAAAAACAAAACAATCAGTCAATAGGGGCGTATTCGGTATAAGGGTTAGTACACGGTATTACACAAATGGATTTCGCAACCAACTTCACAATACTGAATTATTATAGGCAATAAATTTTGTACCAAATGAAATATAATTACTGTTTATCGTTTCCCTCTTTGATAATTAATCATTTGTAGCTGAATGTTAAAGGTCGCAATAACAGACAAATAGACAATTTTTAGGTAAATTCCTAAAGGTTTCTGCGCTTTACAAACGCTATGGATATTTCAACTAGTGGTGCTAAACAGCACGTACATTCTCGCCTGTTTTCACGCAAAATTTAGCGAAAGAACTCAAATATTGGAAAATTTGTAAATAACCATATTTCAAAATCTATCTTTAAGAAGTAGAAAGAAACTTAAAAAAGGAAAAATCTCTATCTTTAATATTTTAACTGCAGTAAGACTCCAAAACTTTTTTGAACTTTTGCAATTGTCGAAAAATTTTCAAAGGACATGAGACCTGCACTATTCTCTTAAACGTTCTTCACAATACCCAAAAACAAAACTTAAACAAAATCGATTGATTTGCAAAGTTTGAAAACGTCACAGGGCTTCATGTAAAGTACCCCCCAAAACTAAAATAATGGTTTCAAATTCACGAGGCCACGATATTAAGTAAATCGATCGAGGAATATCAATTTTGGAGAAAATCAGATGAATGGTTTAGCCACTAGCGTTGTTTAAACGGACAGATGGATAGACAGGCGTTTTGACATTTTGTTCATTAGATTTTTCGCTATGAAGGACCCACAAAACGTATTCTGACTACACTATCCCATAGAAGATATTTCCCCCTAAAATTAGAAACTAGATTTATCCACTTTTTCGTTACCAGAGTCCTCTAATAAGAGTTTTTCTGCTGAAATTTCGCCTTTTTTCACGCAGCATTACATAACTTTTTCTCTACTCCGTAGCGAGAAAGTAAAATCACTGACACATTTTCATACAAAAGTATGAGACTTCATAGCATCAAAACCACAGCTTCGAGCTTTGAAATCCGCTCACCTCAATACAGAGGATAGATTCTCTTCGCGTTTAAGTAAAAGGGAAGTAATAGTTTCTGACGTATGTGCACATTCCATGTGATACATTAATCTCCAAGACTGCCAATCCAGATCTACGAAAAGCGGAAGAAAAAGGTAAGTTCAGCACACTTGAAATTGGGAAGAGGAAAAGGGTAATTTTAAGCTCACAGACAATCGTTGGCAGCCTATTCTATCCAGTATTACCAATAACTTTGCAGCCACTCTTACCGGGAGGTCCTAAGGTTCAAATCCCGACGTTCACGGATTTCTAACACTAAGAATATAGCGAAGAAGATTTCTAGCGATCGGTATTTTTCCTTTGTTTTTTTGTGAGTACCAGGCAAGTACTGGAGTAGCACGCTAACAAACAGGCCACAGACCACTCGCGATCTTTCCTTTCTTTTCCTTATCTTATCCTCACCCCCTACTTACGCACTCTTACACTACCACACGCATCGGGAGACTAATCAAGAGCGTTGGGTTTGTCCCAACTGAGACGGTGCCCCTCCAGTGAGAGATACCTGGATGAGGAAACCCCAGGACGTTGACATGTTGGCGAAGATGGACCTCACGATCCAGTGGAAGGAATTACTATCATCTCCCGGGGTAACATATACTAAACTAAAGGGACCAATGACCGTAGCTGTTGACGTACCCGGAAACGTCAATTAATCAATACAAGGTAATTTTTAATTTCAAATGAATTTAAATCATTCATTTATTAGTATTAAGTAGGCCCTAAACAGAAAGATGGTAACTGGTTTTGATATTTTATTTTATATTCTGTAAAAACACGAATGTCGAAGTCACACTGGTGCAGAAGTATAATACATATATTCACTTCACATCAATTGTACAAAAATATTCTAAATTAGATAAACTGCTGCAACAATGTGGCTTATCATTCTGCCTTGTTGTAAAGTAGAAAAATGTGTTGAGTACACAAAAATGTGGAAACAACTGACAAGTATAAAAAAGAAAGGACAGATATCAAGATATCAAACAGCAATTATGATGTACAGCCCCATATTCGAGTGATCAGAGATATTTTTACCATAGCTTAGTGGCGTAGCGATAGTCAAGCAGATAGTTATAATTTATTTATTGGGGTTGAATGTATTATTCGTCACTATTCTAAAATATTCTGAACAACATTTGCATATTTATAAGTATAAATCTAAAATAGTTTCATTTACGATTTGCTAAATCTGAGCTTCTTGTACCCACACGTACCCACACGTTGACGTAAATAGATGCAGCCTTTTTTTCTTAGAGAAGGTAAGAAAACGCCCACCTGGATGGCCGAGGTGGCTAAGAGCGAGTACCAACTCGGCGCTTCGGTCCGAAAGGTCGCGGGTTCGAGTCCTGCCTTGGGCATGGCTGTTAGTCCCTTGACTTCGTGTGTGTTGTCGCGGAGGGCCTCGCGTTCTGCTGACCCCAGATCAGAGGAGCCCGCAAGAGTGTTTGTCTACTGTATGGTCGAATATGCGTCCCTTCGGGACGTAAAGGGCAACCGGCTGTCGGCTGGATAAAGGGCCTAGGAAGAAGAAGCTAAGAAGACGCTAATCTAACGCTAACAGTTATAAATTACGTGACGTCGAAGTTCAGTAAGATCGTTATTGCACGACGCTTACGGTTTATAAGGTGCTGACATCTGGTAACAACAGTAACAAGTTTCTGATACGTTTCGCGCATTTCCAATTTCGTTTATCAATTTTTAAATTTGTATACTCTGATTTCGATTTAGTACTCTGATAATTTACATTGTAAACATCTGTTTTAGGGAAAGCGTTTGTGAGATTTTCGTAAACAACTGATGAATATGGGATTACCGTTTCAAAAATTTATACAAGACACAGAAACGGATTATTTTTTATATAGATAATTATCCCATCTGCTTCCAAACAGCTACTCCCAGAAATAATAAAACATTCATCCACAAAACGCTTTTTTGCCAAAAGAACACAAGCTTCGCATACGCACAGTACATGAGGTGCCATTTACAAATGGAGGAAGCTGTTTCATTGTCGCATTTCCATGGCCTGCTTAAACACAGGCGCCGTTCTCCGTGCCTTCCGCTCGTCTGGCGTGGGATTACTCGGCATGAGTTGCAGCAGCGGGCAGCACGAGCCGGCGCTGGCGACAGCATGCCTCCGCACTCGCCCTGCCGCTCGCAGAGCGCGCCTTTGTTTGCGCACACTCCGTCACGGTCGACTGGCATCCGAACGCGGGAAATAACGAAATTCGCCAGTGTTGAGGATTGGGATGTGTTCAAAAGGGATAATTACGGGGGAAATGAGGACGAGCGGTGGTGTGTTGAGGAATCTGTTATTCAGAAGCATAAATAAAACCATTGGGGAACCACTCGGCAAAATATTGCATTGAATGCCTAAAAAAAAATCATTTTTGATCGCATGTGATGATTGTCAGTTTAATTTTTTTAGCGTAGGCGAGGGGTGGGGCGTCTTTTTGTTCTTCCTTTTACTGGGCAGGGGATCACTATTGGTATACACTATACTTTTTTTACTGAATGAAGGGTAGTAAACTAATCATTGAGGGAGAAAGATAACGAGGGACAATTTGTTATAGATGTTGTTTCGAACGGGATACTGAGATGAGAAGGCAAACATGGCACACCTACATGGTAAAAGCACCCAGCCCTTACACAAGTTTTGATCCTGCAGTCGTCGCCTACCTCAGCCAAATTGGATGTTCCTTCAAGCCCCTGGACTCCCCGGCTATTTTCATTCGCACATGAACAATGTATACGTATAATATAATATAATATAATATAATATAATATAATATAATATAATATAATATAATATAATATAATATAATATAATATAATATAATATAATATAATATAATGTAATGTAATGTAATGTAATGTAATGTAATGTAATGTAATGTAATGTAATGTAATATAATATAATATAATATAATTGTAATATAATATAATGTGGGAATAAAGAAATCCACTCTCCTTTCAGATTAGGTTGGATACATATAATTACGAAGAAAGTGAGGATGGATATTTCACGTTAGGGACTACGGGAAGGAATATGATAGCATTGTTGAGAATTCAGATTCTATCTCCGGATATTGTAATTGAAACCTCATTAATTATATTCTCTCGGCTATGTTTATAAAACAAACTTTAACAGCTGTATTTAGAAAAAAGTATTTAAACAATTTTAAGCTCATGCGATTAGATAAAACTCCGTAAAACTGCGTGAATTGCACTAATTTTAAAACTTTCTGATTAGTCATATTGAATATAAAACAAAACTACAATTTTTAACTGAAAAACATTTGAAAAATATTACTTGACGACACTAAACACGTACTTTGTAAAATCCTAAATATTGGACCATTCATACAAGCCGACAGATCTGAAAACCTTGATAACGCATTTACAGTTTTGGAGTAGAAATATCTGAAAGGTAATACTTGTGGTTTGTTAAAGAATCTTCAACATTTTCTCAGCAACTTCAGGCCATGAGCGCCCACAGACGAAAAACCGTCAGGTATTTAATTTAGACAATTGTATGGGTGCGCTTAACCGCCCAGGAAAGGCTGACAATTTGTGTTAGGATACATTGTTGAATCTAGAACTTTCATATTACTGCTCCACGAGCTATGGCAGTACCTCGAGGTCTCTGAATCATTACAATTGAAAACTTGAAGTCTTAAAGATATTAATCCTCAACACGTTCTGTTTCTGATTAATGAAAATAATTATTTAATTTTTCATTTTATTTAGAATGCTAATTTTAAAAATATAGAAAAGCCTCGTTACACGTACTCGTGGAATAATGTTTTAAGCAGCTGCATTTCATGTTTATAATCTATTACAAAAATGCATTTGAAGTATTTTTAATAGATTAAATGAATACTACTACACAAAAACACTTGATAAACTTCAAGTACTCTAGTGTACTGTAAGCAGTGCTTTCCTCACTCTACAGTATCACTGAAAACGACCAAAAACGCCACAGTGTCCATCCCTTTTGCATTTGTTGCGTCAGTGCTTGTTGAGACGAGGCAGCTGGTTTGAATTTCGCACCCCGGAAATCTCAATTTTCTTTAAGACTTAAAATTGTCTCAGAACAACCGAATCTGTCATTCTTCATGACAATAAACACAGAATGTAGGGTAGTTTTTGTAACAGAATCTTCTGGACAACTGTATAAGCCCCCCGTGGCTCGTGGTTAGCGAACTCGCTTAGCTTTCCATACCGCGATATCGGGTTCGATTCCTGAATGGAGGCAAGAATTATAGTCGCTTGTCACTGCCATGTTCTAGTTCATATAGCTGATTGACAATGTGAATGCTGATCGCAGGAAGAGAATTTCGAAGGCTACGGGTGCCCCGAGCCCACGGCCGACTCGCTGGAACGCCATGGCATAGTCATGATCTGTCGAGGCTGTAGTGGCAGAATACATACAATGGGATAACACGTATTCTTATTATACGAAAACCAATTATTGTTATCCCTTAGAATTCGTTTTAACGAGGGTTTACTACGTACAGCAATGACCCAAAACTACAACGCTATGTCGAAGGTCATTAAGTCATTATCAACCCCACGCCTTGCTTTATCGCAAGTCTAACCTGTAGAATCCTACGATTCATCTCAGATGATCACCATCGCATGAAAGCGACGAAGAAGTGACCACATGATGTGCTTGAGGAAAAACTCCTCATAACCTGTCGACAGAAGACGAATACACTCAAATCTTCTAAACTCTTTGTAAAGCAATTAAGGTGAGGCGAGTACTACAAACTTCTTCTTCCAGACGTCGGCATCTTGAGCACCTGAAACCGCAAATCATCCCCAACTCGAACTTCATTATAATTTATCTAACGCACTTATCATGCTCAATTACAGACGTTGTTTGATCACTTAATTGTTAACAGATTCCACTGTGCTCAGCTGTAACCAGTAGGAGAAGGTGTAGTAACTTCGACCTGATGTACTTTTAACCACTTTTTTCCAGAGTGCGTATTACTGATAAATTTTAGAAGTTGGTATTCCTAGTTTATATTTCTACCCCCAGAGCTGCTGTAAGTCTTGCCATTATTTGAAAAGCTTCATTAGTGTAGTGTATAAAAAAAATAATTATCTTTGCAACAGTCAAAAGCAAATATTTTGTCATAACTTGAATTATATTTATTCGATTTCTTAGTGAAAACTACCAAAATATAAGTCAGTCATTCTAGATGAAATACGCAGTTTACTATTTGCAAAATATTAACATAAACTTCAACACGCTTCATTGTGTGAAAATTGAGCTTATGTTGTATCTTTGACCAGTCAAAGGTACAACTGATCATACAGTTACATCCATTCAGGTTATTTATTTATATTTTTTTATTATTTTAGAGAGTTGGAGAACATACCTAGAATCAAAGGTTATTTCATTTTCACAAACTAGTGCGGCAAAAAATGTCAAACATTATGTTGCAGAGGTTTTTAGAGTTAAGAGGTAAAATATGTTTGAGGTAAAATATTTAAAGAAATTAAATACCAATAGAGTGAGAGGTTTTTCAGGGTAAATGACAATTTGTATTATATAGATAAAGACGATATTGTGTTTAAGCTTCCAAAACCATCGCAGGCAGGTCGATCAGTTCGTCTGCAACGCCATTTGTTATTTAGTGTTGGTCACAAGTGTTGAATAGCTGATTATTTTATTCTGTATTACTCAATAGGATTTTGTTTATATATGCGATGGCATTATAATTTGTTTAAACTATAATTTAGAGAATTAAATTATTTTAAAGTTAGCGTCGAATGTGCATGATTTGTATTTTCATGTGATTTGTTCTATTTAGTCCTTTTTCCACAGTTTCTATAATGTTTATGATTAGTGTGCATCATACGTTCATATTACGTTGTTAAACATTAGTTTAATTTATACAATAATTTCCAGTTAACTGATTATTATAATTTGTGTGAAGTGATCAGAGGTACAACATACTGTTGTATCTTCGATCATTTTTTTTCTTTCAAAAATTAATTTCAACTGTGTTTAAAATTAATTTCAGACCATAAAAATACATGACTTTATAGCCAACATTTAGATAGTTCTCTTAAAACCGTAAACAAGTTAATAAGTATAAAACTGAAGGAGAACAAATTAAATTTTGAAAAGTGGTCAAAGATACGACACTTTCCCCCACTGGTAGTTCTTCAGACACTAATGTTCACCACCAATCATTCTTTGGCTTAGTTCGACTGTTCCTCTCGGACAACTGACGTCACATCATTTTACTTCAAGGTCTGAGTAAATAAAAAAGACATCGTTTTATTACACACAAATCCACGATAGATTTTCATTCATTTTTTCAACAATCTGAAGTAGTACTTTTGCGGTAAATAATTTTAAAAATTCATATTCAGTTATAAGTGTTTCATTTCATATAGAGGAATGGGGAATTATTATAGGTATTAGACCTTGCTTAACAAACTTTTAGCCACATATGAATACCAAATACGGCGTACAAATAAATTAGTTTAAAGAAACGAAAAAGTGTTCATTCAGGTTGCTACCACAGTTCTGACCTTGGAAATGGTGTCTACAGGAAATGGTCTCCTTTCAAAATTATGATCAAATTAAGACATACATTGGAGCAATTAACGCTATTCGAAGAGCAGATTCCAATTTAGGAAAAATGAAGATATACCTTACAGTCTTTTCGATTTTCCAGAAAATTAGCAAATCAGAGTTCGGGAAAACTGTAGTTACCACACGGCAGCGCAAATGCTGAGTAGGCAATGGAACTGCTGTGACTCCGGTGCTATTCAGTGGTCATCTGGTAAACAATCTGCAGCTCTTAGAGCAACATCTTAGTAGGTAAGTAAGGCAACGGGTCTCGCGCATGATACATGTCGCTTTGTTGCATGTCACCGTGCACATGGTCTTAATCCAACTTTTAAGATTTCCAACCAGATGTTTTTTTAATTTTTTTTCCTCTTCCGCCCCTCTCTTCACTCGTCCCCGGCGACCAGTGGGCCAAAATTCCGTGTACGTGGTCAAAATATAGATTAATTTTTCAATTTTCTTGAATCTTAGTATTTTGGGGATTTTGAAGTTCATGATAATGATAAATGGGCTAAAGAGATTGGAGGTAGTATGTTGACTACTAAATTATCGTAAAAAGGTCAGATGTATATTTTATTAATATCATTATTGTTTATAACTCAATTTCTAAAATTTAATGTGTCGTGCAGCGAATATTATTATATACGCTGGAAATTATATACGCTGGAAAAAGTTGAAAATTTCTATTCATGATCTCGTAGTTCACTGCAATTCAAAAAATATAAATACTGAGTTTATGTTACGTTTTCAGCATTTATTGTCAGATTTGTATGAACATATTTCGTTTAATTTTACTCTGTTTGCATTGCAATTGTCGTTTTAGACTTGTAGCTTCATAAATCTCTCTATACACTCTCGTTCTTTTCATTCAGGCATTCTATTTGAAATTTAATCAGCCATTTTGTATTCTGCTGGTTCTGTACGTAGATTCTATATAGGTAGAAAGGTTATGGAGGTTCAGATCCTTTAAAACTCTCCTCATAGTCAATTTAAAGACGTTCAAAATATCTATTGTGACATTGGTCAAGATTAGAAGAGATTTTGAATTTTCTTACTCATCCATCCCTCAGTAATTATTAAGAGTTACATCAAATCAAAGGGCGAACCGAATAACTGTAGTTATTCACAGGCTTGCTTTAATTTTGCATTAGGTTAACTCGGCATTAGAAAATTAAAATAAAACAAAAACTGTGAATATTTGCAGTTATTCTTCTGGCTTTGTGTATTCCATCTCTTAGTAAACGTTCTCAAGCTCTCACTCGGGCGGCGCTCTTGTTTCACCGGAAGTTCAGGGGTGGCGCACACAGTGGATGGCGGCGCCACCGTCGCCGGCACGGTTTAATTTCCGCCTCGCCCCCCCCCATCCCGACCAATGAGATGACTTTGAATTTGCGGCGGACGCCCGCGCATTCATCGCGAGAACAAAACGGCACCCGCCCTCCCCCACCCTCCCCCGCCCTTCCCGCCGCCCCGCAGGCCGGCCGGCCGGCAGGCGCGTATTTGCTGACCGCCGCCACCAGTATATATTCCGCACGACCACCTGTCGCCCGGTTCAAACGCTCCGTCGCCATGGACGCCGTCAAACGGCCCGTCGTCGTCGTGCTGCTGCTGGGCGCGTTGCTAGTGGCCGTGCGCGCAGGCCCGCAGGCGCAGGAACTGCCGCCGGAACTGCACCAGTACCAGGAACAGCCGCCGGAACTGAAGCAGGAACTGGAGCAGGAACCGGAGCAGAAGCAGCTCCCGCGAGAGGACCCACCCCAGAGTGATGGATGGGATTCTTCGGAGGTAGGGTTTGACTGCATGGCGCCGGTGCATAAGACCAGTGGCTTGACTCAAATGTCGTTTTTGAGTTAAGTGAGAAAATGAGGCATCGAGAGGTGAACGGGTTTAAGTGCATTTTCTAGTTCTGAATAAATGATGTTGTAATTCTTAAATATTTAATTCATAAATTTGACGATGTTGAATGTTATATCTCAGCAGCTATAACATTATTTTCCACAATATTTCGCACTTTGCGTTTGTGCACTGTAATAAGTTTTTACTGAAAGTGTACTTTGCCCTCTCGATGTCTAAACATTTTTGCTAAGAAAATCACGAAACAAATTGTTCTTTCAAAGTCAACACCACTTACGTTACAATGGCCACAACACAGTATTTTAATATCGTTTTAGTTTGAAAAAAGTTTCCTTTTAAATTTCGTTTGTGAAAGTAGAGTGTTGTCATTAGTTTATCCACTGTTACTATTTTTCGGTTCAGTTTGTGTTTCGTTCAAGTGGTTGGAATGATTTTGGGAGAAACTAAAGTGAGGTCTACTAATATTTATAAAAGTTTTGTGATTTAAAATTTTGTTTTAAGA
Source organism: Teleogryllus occipitalis (assembly GCA_011170035.1). NCBI lineage: Eukaryota > Metazoa > Arthropoda > Insecta > Orthoptera > Gryllidae > Teleogryllus > Teleogryllus occipitalis. Next base: position 51,463 of record BLKR01015566.1, read on the forward strand.
TTAAAAAGTCATCTTCAACGTGACACACATTTTCTATATTTAAAAAGTGAGACAGCACACACCTTTGAAATTTCAATTTTTACAATCACATTTTGGAATTAATTTTTGTAATAGGAAATCAAAGTAAGTCCTTGAGTTATTTATTGAGCATCACTGACAGTGGTAATGAAATGTGCACCACAAAACGCAATGTAACCGGCTAAGCTCATGTCATGGATTCTTCCTTTATAATTAAGTGTTATGTTTTATAAATTTTAGTTCTACTGGTTTGTCGTTCCAAAATCTATTACAATATTTTATAAAGATAACAATTCATGAATAGAAAAGTCAAATTTTAAACTATCAATGTTCTATAAAAATGTATGTTTCTTTAACAATATGTCAACACATTCTACATGTAAGGATTATTTAAGTTCGAAAACCCAATGTTTTTAGGTCCGACAGAACAAAGTACTAATATGATCATTATATGTATTAAAATATATTTTAAGGGGGTAAATAATTCGTGATTTGGGAATACATACAACGATAAACAATATTGATACGATCAAGACCATACACTTTAAATTAGTTCAAACCTAATGGTGATAAATATCTCATGTACAGTGATAGATAAATATCACTGTACATGAGATAAATAAATATGAACGACGTCTGATGCATATGATTTTGCTTGCGTGAGTGATGATTATCGCAATTGATTATGGTGGTAAAGGTTAAACGATTATGTATATTGAATAGTGTGTATGATGCAGGTGATGGAATATAGTATGTACTGTAAATGATCCACGGTGATTGATATGATACCCGGTGAATGATAATGGTTGTCGCTGTGTGATGAACAGTGAGTGATGATAGATGATCAATATATACTGAAATAAACAAAATGCTATAATGACCCGCTATATACAGTGATAGTGATGGGGAGACCAATGAATGAAGAAGTGTGATGCTCAGTACATGGTTAACATTTTTTTAGAATATAAAGACAACCAAACGCGGTTGTTTGGTGTAAATTGGTGTTTCCATTAAATATGTTTTTTCTGCTTTAAATAAGTTTCTCTTGTTTTATACGTAGTGTTTATTCTTTGACATGAAGCATGAAGATAAACCTCCAGAAACTATTATTCGATAAAAATTTTGTGCCACTTGACACCCAGTTGTAAAGGAAATCGGATTTGCCACGTAATCGCGTTCGCACATAATACTAAATGCACTTTTGGAGCAAACATTAGTTTAAAACAGCATTAATGTTTTTAAAAAAAATCGTGCGGTTTAAACAAGGGCTGCTGAAATGCAGCAGTTGGAATCAGGGAAACAACGATGGCCCGCTGCAGTGGCCCGAGATGACACTTGCTTTCCTGACACCCCTCCGCCGTCTGCAGGCAATTCCCTCGCCTTCCCTCTCACCCTCTCCCGCCGGCTAACTCAACAAGCAAGCGGGCCACACCGCTAGGAAGCAATAGGGCCACACCGGTGGCCCGCAAATAAGCGTTGGGAAACTGGAAAGCAGATGATTTTGTTGAAATAAATATTTGAAATAAATATTAGGAGGGTGTGTCATACTGATTTTCGACTCCAATATCCCACATTTCCACGCATGGCGTGCAAGCACGGAATCATCTAATGAAACCAATGATCCACATCTGGTTTGGCACCTCCAGCCAGTGACGTATATGTGACTAAGTGACGCAGTACCCAGCAGATGCATAAAGTAACGTAACCGGCCTTCAGTCACTAATGGAACGATTTTGATAAAGAATTCTCAAACGCTAAAAATATGCTTGTTGACCGAATTAACTGGAAGTGTCATAGATCCATAGCTTCTCTTAATCAAGCACCTCTGATTTTCAATTTGGCAGACATCGCAATACTGAAACGTATTAACTAAACTAATCTAAAAATACTGAAACGTATTAACAGCCTGATATATCACATTTTTGCAAGGAATGATGTATTATGAATTTTTTTAGGAAATATCAATTTATTGCGACTGAATAGTAAAATACGTAAATGATAGAGAATTTTGTGCAGCATGTTTTCCGATCACCCTGCTTGAAACTTCTGGGGCTTGCATGCTTTTCCGGGCTAATAACTCAGCGGGTCAGTGAGACGTTTGGTCCGTTAAAATCATGATTTAAACCAGGGTTATTTATGTACGCCAATTGAAGAGATTATTTCAGAAATGTTGTATCTTCATTACCCTCTGTTTTATGGTTTACATGTTGCGCATGAATCATGATGAATCTTGATGAGTGAATCAGTATATTGTAAGACACTTCCTCATTATGCTGCCAAATGTTATGTTCAAATATTGCGTTTATTGAATATTAAACGGTATCCGAAAACTGTAATTTCCTACCTTGAACTATAAAACTAAATGTGAATACCATCCTTTCCTGAAGAAATATGTTTTATGGAGGCACGTCATTTTGAAAATAATCACTTCAAATGTAGTGAGTAACGACCGTTGTAATTCAAACACGGGAAATATGTTAATTATGCTTTAATGTTCACTTAAATGACGTTAGATATATGAAGGATGCAGTGGAATGCTGAATGAGCAAGTTCAGATACTATCCCTAGATCCCTTGTCTCCAGATGTCAATAAAGCAATACTTATACACATACATGCATAATACGCACAATCTGCTGCCGACCATGGCGAAACCAAGGACTGCAATATGAGAGATATGCGGAAACACCGAGTGTGATGATCAGTAACACAGCCTTGACTTGCGCTTCTGGTGGCAGCAAGCGCCTAAGCTACCGAAAAGGCCTAAGCTCCCGACAGGTCTCCCGGCCTACGTGATGCTGTTGGACAGTAAGAGTATGTTCAATTATTAAGTGGCTCAGGGCATCAACCGATGTCACTACAGTGCTAGGATCGAGAGGTCCTAGGCTTGGAACCCGACAGTGGCAGGTTTTTCGACACTAGCTGCACAGATAGGTCGAGTTCAGGCGTTGTCTGCAGGAACATTCTGGCGGACAGCTACTCCGATCGTTTGTTTTCCTTGGTTTCTCCAATCAACACCATACGAATGCTGAAGCAATTCCCAAACAAATGGGCCCTAACAAATTTCCTAACTAACTCACGAACTTTCCTTCCTCTTCTTTGATCTATCCGCACGATTTAGTTACACATCCACTACACTACCACTCAGACCTAGAGACTAGTCGGGAGGTAAGAGATTGTCCCAGGTTGGGGTTGGGGTAGTACCCCACTCGTGGGATATACCTGGGTCGATAAAGCCGAAGGGTAGGTCGGGTCACGATCTCGCCATCCAACGGGAAAAATCACCACCACCTCCCGCGATAAAATATGCTACACTTACAGGACTAATGACCTTAGCTATTGACACGTCTGGAATCACTAATCAATCACTCGCTCAATCAGACCGAGAGCGGTGGCTCAGTGCATCAAATAATGTCATTGCAGCGTCTCTAATCGGAAGGTCCTAGGTTCAAGGCCCGACGGCGGTAGGATTTTCGACACCAGCTTGTCAGCTAGGTCGAATTCAGTCGCTGTCAGCAGGAGACTTCTAGCAGCCGCCTGCTCTGATCGGTAGCTTTCCGTGGTTTTGCCGATCAACACAAGCCAAAGCCGGAGCAGTACCCTAACAAACGGACCACGGACCGCGCGCGATCTTTCCTTCCTCTTCTTTGTCATATCCTCACCCCTTACGTACACTCTTACACTAACATGCACTACACTACCACACATGCCGGGAGACTGGTCGGAGTCAGAATATGTCCCGACTGGGGCGGTGCTCCGTTGGTGGGGGATACCTGCTTGACGAAAACCCCGCTAGGTCGGCGCGGGATCTCGCCATCCAGTGAGCGATCACAGCCTCCTCCCGATGAAAAAATATACCCTACACTTGCGGGACTAATGACCTTAGCAATTAACACGCCTGGCATGACTAATGAATCGCTGGGTGAATCAGTGGCAGGAGGACGCGCTGGCCATCGCGACGGCGCGCCTGGCAGAGCAGCTGACCCGGCAGGGGCTGGGCGCGTCGTCGCCCTTCGCGCTGCTGCTGGACCCCTCCGCCGCCCTGTGGGGCGAGCCGGCGTCGGCGTCGGCGGCGGGCGGCGCCGCGCGCGCGGCCTGGGCCAGCCCCGCGCTGGACGCCCTGCGCGCCGCGCTGCCCTCCTGCGCCGCCCCGGCCCACCTGCCCACCTGCGCCCGGCGCGCGCTGCTCGCGCTGCTGGACCGCGCCGCCCGCGCGCGCGAGCTGCGCCTGTGGGGCGGCGCCCTCACCGTCACCGCCGACGCCTCGCCCGGCCTCGCCTCCGCCCCCGCGGACGCCCAGCAGGCGGCGCGCGCCGCCGCGGACGAGGACGGCTTGGACGCGCTCATCGCGCAGAAGGTGGCGGCGCTGGCGGCGACGAGGACGCTCACGCTCAAGCTGCCGCCCGGCGCCCTGGACGCCGCCAAGCGGAGCATCGAGGAGTGTAGGTCTCCACTCACGCATTCCCTCATTCCTTCATTCATTCTTTCATTCTTCATTCATTCATTCATTCATTTATGAATTCATTCATTCATTCTTCATTCATTCATTCATTCTTCATTCATTCATTTATTCATTCTTCATTCATTCATTCTTCATTTATGAATTCATTCTTTCATTATTCATTTATGCATTATTCAGTCTTCATTTATTTATTTTACTTATTTATTTCGGTTAAAGTTCTCCGTTTACTACTAGTTTTATAATATTCTAAAGTAGTAATTTGGCCACTGCCGGCTTTGAAAGCAATTTTTACTCATTTGGAAGATAAAATACATTTATTTCCCTAACGTAAGTTAAAGTAAAATAAGGTGTTTCGAGATTAAACTGATAGATTTTGACTACAAAATATCTATATAATATAACACTTCACGTTCATTTTAAGATTACAGTGTTGAAAATTTCGCTGGATTGACGGAGAAGAACGAATTTCGCCATTAGTGAATCGAGATATCCCATCCTGAATCAGTAATCGTGATGCGATCGAAACAACTAGAAGGACTATTGTGGAAAAGCAAAACTATTCCCAACAAGCGAAGTCTTTCATCATTATTACCCAGTTACTTCACTAAAATTTTGAAAATGTAGTTAATGAAAATAAACATTGTATGCAGCACGGGATAATTCAATAAGGAAAAATATTCTTCCGGAAAATATTTGAGATATTATGAATTTTAAATATATTTGTCTCTTTGCAATGGTAGAAATTTGTGAATCAGCTAATCTCTTAAATTTGTTAATTAGCATTGTTTCAAAAACTGTTGCAAAATTAAGATTTTAAATTACAAATGAAGTTCGTTTAAGGCGAAGAGGCGAAGATTTGTTGCATAATTATTTTCATCTAGACTAAATTATTGTACTACTTGTTAAAAACAAAATTGTTCTGTTTCGAAAAGTAGATTTCTCAAATTTACGGGCATTTTCAGCTGCACTTCTGCCTAAACCATTTTTTTTTCGATTTCCTCTATCGTATCGTATTCTAATGGAGAAAAGTGCAACAATCCGTATACGTAACGGTTTAGTTCTATGCCACTGAGTATCAGAGTTAAAACCTCGTCACTCCATGTGGGATTTTGTGAGAAGGTTCGCGTAATGTTTTCCAGGGATAACTAATACATATCTCATGAAAATATTACTCAATCAAATTAAGGGGTGTGCTAGATTATCTACTCGCTCTCGTCTTACTTTGAAAACCCGTCCTTTTTTATCCAGGACGCCAAATGAAATGTCTTGTCATCGTGTTGCACTTTAGAACTATTTTCCAACAGATGAAATTGATTCTACTTCAGAATATTGGGGTAGCAGGAATCTTGCGCGGTAGTTTTCCATTCATCCTCAATCTCCTAGTTAAACATATTATTTTATGTGGGATTTATTCGCAAAAATTGGTCCTAGAGTTCAGTTTCTTCAGGTTTTTCCCAAGTGCCCTTACTTTCAATGTCTATGAATAATTTATTCTTCGCCACCTCGTGCACTAACATTGTCAGTCTCCCGGTCGTCAATCGCGTGTTGAGAAATATGTTTGCAGTTGTTCTCCCTGTGGGATCATATGTCGATTTCTATTAAAGAATATTGTGATGTCTCGTAACGAGCAGTTTTTCATTACTGTGAAGCAGAGACCAAATCCCCAGCACTGCAAGTTGTATTTGGCACTTCTATAAGACAAAGTTGGCTTTTGATATTTTCTGAATTCGTCTTTTTCTTGCGCATTCTTTTAAATGTCCAACTCAGGACATCGAAGACGTCACCTAGTGAATTTTGGACTGATATAAGTTTTCGCCGTCATATTGCTTAGCACAATTCTTATTGCAAAATATTAGACAGATACACATCATCCCGTGGTTCACAACATACAGTCACTACATGAGGAATTTGTGGTGGCCAAAGGATGATTGGAATAGTTACCTAGGTGTCCTCCCGTTTCCCTTTTACTCCACAACTGATACATCATCTTTTTCATCGATCATAGTTCGTGTGATTTCCCGTTTTCCGGCAGGAACAATGTCACTGATATTCCCCTAATTATCTTCTACTCTTGCATTCCCTAACACATGGTCCCATTTCCTTTGCTTTTTGTATGAGTATTATTTATCCTGGCGAAAAACATAATGTATTTATTTTGATTTCATAGTAGCTTCCGATAAATTTCATTTTTTCAACTCCTTTTAAATTTGTTGCTTAGGCGTATGTGCTTGTTTTTTCAGTGCGCTAGGGGATAATTCGTTGCTTCTTAAGGAATTTGAGATGGACAAAGGTAAATTGCGATAAGTAGCCTAGAAATCCTCTCGTACTTTCAATCTCTTATTCTACCTTAGCTAAGTTTCATTACAATTTGTTTGCGATTTTTTATTCATCAACTACAAGTAGAGCTTGTACTGGTTAATACCGACTGCGTCCATTTTACTCGTGCTTAAATTCCAACCATATTATTTCCATAATGCTTGCTGAATAGCTCATGGGTATACTTTAGTATTTATGAGCATTTATGAGTGGTGGAGTTAATCATGTGTCAGTTAATGGGGAAATTAGTAGGGGCATTTTAATTAGAATTCTACTATATTTATCATTAAATATGAAGGTCTCCGGACATACACATTTTTTTCTCACATCCATAAATTATCAAAACATCATCTTTACTGCCGAATATTCAAATTTCTCCAACACTTATATTCTCTGCCGGTAGTTTAAACATTCAGATTTTCTTTTTGTTTCAATATATACTCCATCTTATATTAGATAAAATGTGTCAGTCATCTACTAAACTACGAACCATTCTCCATTCAGTAAGACGTCTACTTTTGATCTACTTGTTTGTTATGCTTTCACGGCGCATATTGTCTGTCACCATGGTGTCCGACCTTGTCAACCTGTAACTCCAGTCCAAATCAAGCCGTGCACATGAACGTCTTCTTGAAGTTAAAAGTCTCTTACATCTTGATTCGCTACAGAAACTGAATAATACAATGCACATTAAAAACTATCAACAACTAAACATTTTTTGTATACCAGAATTATAAACGATCTTTTCTGTTGCAAGAAATCGTTCGTAATCGAAAATTTTACGACACAAATTATGGCATGTTAGATTTTACGGCACGAATGGTTCTATATGATATTCTTGAGAATTATCCAAACGTTATTCCAATGCAAATTCTCTTTATAAAAAGTAAGTAGTAAACACTACGAGCGTAGGAAAATGTAGATAAATAGATCAAAGTTAACGATTCCTATTATTTCTTGTAAGACTATAGTGAAATACAGTTATAGAAGGAATATAAAGATTGAATAGGACACATTTTCATTGCTTTTATTTGAATTTTTTATCACCTCGTTTAACTATATTATTGAAGATTTTTTTTCAAATGAAATTAAGTCAACGAGAAGTTCCTTAATTAATGTCATGCCTATTTTTATCTGCAGGCAGGTTAACGGGGCTTGGTCAGAAAAAATTTACACTAGTTGTTTGCCAACGTTTCGGAAACTTTTATTTCCATCATCAGGGCTTACAACATCGTGAACAACTCATACCATTCACTGCACCATCCTCCATCTCCGGCACCTCACACGAAATGAGGGACACAACATCACCCTCACCATACCAGCACACAGCATGACTGATACTAGCAAGATGTTGGGTGGTGAGACGAGAATATATAACATGCGTGAATGAGGTACACGCTAGCTTCCGGTGCGAGTTAACAATTAATTGAAAATATAATATTTTTATTATAAATATTAGTTTTTTCGATCAATTTCTAGAGAAATATGGGCGATATTAAAAACCATATTTTCTCAAAAACTGCTACAAATGTTTTAAAAAGACTTTTCGTACGGCTAGTGATAAATGCACCGAATTACATGACAGAAACAAAATTTTGGTATTTTTCTTACATTTAAAAAAATGTACAAAGGTATTTTTAATTTCTCTCACGTCGTTGCCACACTTTTTCATGTTATATCCCATACTTTTTTTTACATTATTGATTTTATGAGTGCAAGTGTTTCAAATTATTTCAGATGATGCTTCTCGGAAATTCAAAGTTTCATGCAAACAATGGGCCCAAAATTACGCATTTTCAAAAGCTCCTAAAGAACATTTTCTCAAAAGCGGCTCCAAATTTTTCAATGAAAATTTTCTTTGAAGACCATGTTTTCTCTTCTATATTATTATTTAACACATATTATAATTCTATTTTTAGGAGACCTAACAAATGAGAAAATGTGAAAACATGTCATCTAGGCGCTAATACGTAGTAGCTGGCGATAGGACGAGGCAACAGAATAGCTAAACAATACTTAGAGATTAGGGAACTATCTAGTAGGAAAACGGATGTGTCATTCTCTGGCACCACTAGTACAAAGTTCAAAATAATGCAGAAAATACCTATATCAAAAATTGGAAAACCATGTTACTAGTAAATAATTAGCTGCAATAAAGAACGTGACATGGAACATAAAAAGGGTAAAATGAAACCAAAAACCCAAAATCTCAACAACAACAACAAAAAATTAGTAATTTCAGTAAAACATTAATTGAACTTTGGAATTATTTTGAAACAGGGCCTTACAGAAAACTTCAAATTTATTTTTGACTAATTTATTTCAGTCAATAACAATTATTAATTAAATTAATTATGAACACTAACAATATTGCATACCGTAATATTACCGAGTCTCTCAATCACCGGTGCCTTTGATCAGGAAGAAACTTATTGGTGCTCAAGATCAATTACTGTACTAGAATATACTGTATTCTTACGATTAAAAATGTCATCAACATAGTTCCGAGATAGTGGCTCGTGTTAGTTGTAGCATATTTGCGCTACATTAAAAAGTCACATCATATTGTATAGGCGATCATGCTTCATTTACATAAGTACTCTCGTCAGTCATTATTGCATCAACTTTTTACATTAAATAGAAATCAGTTACAAGAGAATAATCAGACCGCGCTGCCCGAATCTTGTTGTTAACTCCTTATTCCCACTGGGGAGCCAGATTGCTGAAGGAGAGGCGATGACAAACAACTGGTTGTAAGCGGAGAGTACCGCGGAGTGTAAGGGCGTATAGCGTGATGTTAATCAACATATTTAACACCTAGAACTGAAAAATGAAATATCAAATAAATTGTGAATCCACTTCGATTGCTTTTGTTCACGCGGAGTGTTCGATTACATCGGGAAGAGATGTGGAAACGTTCAAGGAAGTTGTGGATTTGAGGCAACGAACTCTGTTTAATAGCACGTCGTAATTTTAGTGGTAATTTATCATTTAACACAAACCTGACACATTACAGAAGTGTTGTGTATCTTAAAAAATAAAGAAAAACTAACTAGTCTAGGTCTGCCATGAAGGGATGCAGACCTCTCACCTCGCCAAATGCAAGGACGTTCGTGTCTACTTTAAACTACATAGCAGATGGTTTACTCTTGCAGTGCCTCACATACGGTAGGCTGTGTTGACGGAGATAATTTTATCATTCCACCACAATTTTTTGTCACACTTTCCGGCTTCAGTCTCTGAACCAACAGCTTTTGAAGCCTAATGACAACGTACAACTGGTAATCGAACACTGTTTTTTATTGCGAAATTATTTATTCCGCTCTGGTTCAAACGTTTTTATGCAATTTGTGAGTTATATTTACAATTACGAGACATATCTAACAATGTGACAATTTTCATTATGTCTCGTTTGTTTTGCACCAACGATATAAATTGATACCACTCTTCTAACATTGTAATGAAGGGATGGAAAATTAAAACGGGAGCGGATGGGTTGAGTCTGAGAGTCTCGAATTACACAAGAAAAATTACGTACTAATTAGTGTTTATTTAATTGGAGTTAAATAGTTGTAGTACGTTATAAACAGAAGCAATTTTGTTAAAATATTCTGTAATTATTGATATTATCTTCAAACATTTCCAAAATTTATGAAAGAAGCGCAATGCGGTATTTCATTTTCATTCATTTTTACACATCACTTATTACAATTAGTTATTTAAATTTCAGCTTTTACGCAATTTCACAACATTACATTATATTACATATTCCAATATTCCATATACTTTGCAATAGGAAACACTCGTAAATACTAGAATAAGTACGAAATCTGCCACAGTTACACCCATGGATGGGTTGGGCCTCTGAGAGCAATCGCCAAACAAAATACATACTCACTAGAGGTGTATCATAATGGCACAGACTTTCTCGTACTACTTAGTTTTGTAATTTCTTTGGTCTGCTCTAGCTTAACAGTCTTGCTCCATACTCTTGCCAGCTGCCATCTGTCGCCGCCCAAAATATATTCTTTGAAGTTTTCTCAATTTTTCGATTTCCAAATGGTAGATTACTTTTAGAAATTCTAAAGATTACTTTTAGAATAATAAAGAAGAGTAAATAATCTCGTCCTGTATGGAGATTTTTGTTGAAAAATCTTGAACTGTTTTTAAAGAAAAATCATTCAAGTTCTAGTGTAGATGCAAAATTTGAAGCTCTACGTCACAGGTATCTCTTCAGCTTTTGAAAAATATATTTAGTCACTTAAAGCACTTCCACTTACAAATGCAATAACGTATACAAATTGCTGGAAATTTGCATATTAACGGCGTGAGAGGAATTAAAAAAAAACATTTTACTTGGTGTATTTTTTGAAAAACAAAAGAATACAGCAGAATGAATTTCGTGTCATCACAAAGAGTGCATTTATCACTATCTGTAAGAAAATTTTGAAGAAGAAATGTGGAGCCTTTTATGAGAAAATGAAGTTTTTGATACTGGAATTTTCAGCTCGTTTACACAGAAAAATTTTGAGTTTTCGAAATACATATATTATATTATTTAAAGCACATGTACTCATAAATTGCAATAATATGAACAAATTGCTGCTAATGTAAATATTAAGGCACGAGAAGCTAATCAAAAAATTACATTTTTGTAATTTTGAGAAAGAAACAAAAGAATAGAGCAAAATGGCGTTTATGTAATCTAATAGAGTACATTTAGCATTATCCCCACCAAAACTTTAAGAAAAATTGGAACCATTTTGAGTAAATCTTGTTTTTGTAATTTTTTAAATTGCTCATATTGCTGACAATATTGCGCGAAAACTACTAAAAGTTTCAAAAAATGTATATGACCTTAACAAAAGAACTAATTACGGACAACAAATTTCATTCTAGGGAGAAACCTCTATCTTTAATTCTGTAGTTGTAGGAAGACGCCGACAAATTCAAACTTTTACAATTTTCGAAAATTCAGGGTTAACCGTGAAAATCGGACCCATTCCACATCTAAAGTGTGTATTACGCTATTCTTGCAAGAAATTTAAAGAAAAAATTTGGAGTTTGTAAAAAAAATTGAAAATATTCCTGGAGCTTCATGTAAAGTACCCCCAATTTTTAAAAAAAGTTTTTCAAAATCGACGGACAGACGGACAGACGGACAGACGGACGGACGGACGGACGGACGGACGGACGGACGGACGGACGGACGGACGGACGGACGGACG
>BLKR01015567.1:0-63312 GCA_011170035.1 Teleogryllus occipitalis
GGTACAGGCCTAGATGATGTAAACAAAGAGGAGTAGGAGCATTAAAGATAACTATAAATGGAAGGGCAGAAGAGGAGGAAATACCACAAGACTTTCAAATTTCTCTCTGAATTCCGACGGGCGACCGCTAGAGTTCTCTTTTCATCTCGGCATGGTTTATGATTTATGGATTACTACTTTAGATATTTAGAAATTTATTTAGTCTAAAAACAGTAAAAAAAACTATACGTGACGTATGGGGGAGAAAATCATCTGCGCACGCTTTCTTGAGTTTCAGAATCCATTCCCAACAATTTAACTATTAATAGTTAAAATATTGTCAAAAATTAATAATAATAATAAAATAATATTAAATTTAAAAAAGGGTGAGATTAACATTTCAAAAAGTACACATTTTCGTTCCCGAGCTACAGAAATCTCATTCGTAACGGTAAACGAACTAAAGATATGATTTTTTCTGCATTGCTAACAAAATAGTAACTCACCCTAAGCTCTATTACCACTACAAGCAAAGAAAGAGCTCAACAAAACGTGCGCATAGTGAAACTACATTTACGTCCCGAAGCAAATCAAGGGGCCATCTCAGCATTTGCTTAATGGATCAGGGAAATTGGACAAATACCCGATCGAGATGGGGTCATTGACCCGGATGCTGAAGTACATTACTTATTACAGGCATGTCTCCTCCAACTAATATGCAGGAATGAGGTGGAACATGCAACTCCATTAGATCGAGATGACACCGAGAGATGAAATGTTTGGGGTGAAATAAGGCGGAAGTGATGGAACAATGAAGAGAGAATGAGCCTCATTGAACGTTGCAAAGGAAATGGTGTGAAAACAAACTCCATGTACAAGATCTTTAGACTTGGCATATGTTTTGTTTTCTTCAAATTAAAGCGCAAAATTTCTCATGTCTCACAATTTTTTAAAACAATGTGCAAGCGTTGTGTTGAAAAAATGATAAGTTTTCAGTATTTACTAACCTCATTTTTTAATTCACTTATCTGAAAACAGTTTTTCAAGCCATGAACTCTTCAAATACGACGAAAGATTCTTAAGTTGCATGACTTACCCTGGGTAATTTTAGACCAGTTTTACTTCCTATTTCCACCGTTTCCAATAAAGAAAACCAAAAACATCTTACAAAAGATTTGTAAGTTAAATAGTAAATAGCTACATTTTTGGAGTAGACCGATTCAAAGTAAAATTTTATACAATTTTTCGTTTAGACGTCAATTTTGTATCAATTGAACGACTGCTAAAATTTCATACAAACATTGGGTATACATCGAATACCATGACATTTTAAAAATCAGCAAACTTTGGTATGCGGTAACCACATTTATCCCCTTCAAGTTAATTTTGGTAAAACCGAAGAGAGCATGGAATGAAAAATACTGAGAAAATTCTAGGAAAGATATTGACAGATGTGGGAGCTGAGAATTGGGAATTGAGGTACATGGAAAACTGGAGGTATGAAGTAGGTATTAGGGAAGGGAATATTAAGAACTAGTTTGGGGTTTGAGGTATGGAGTAGCGGGAAATGGTAAGTGGGAAATCGGGTTTGGGTATGAGACAAAGGTGATTGAGAAATATGGATTGAAAACTTGGGCTAAGTGGAGAACCCGGGATATGAGGCAGGTTTTAGGAAAGGTTTAAAAACTTAATTGGGGTTTGAGAAATGGAGTAGGAGGGACTGGTATTAGAGGAATCGGGTACGGGTATGAGGCAACGGCGATTGAGGAATATGGATTGGAAAAATCATCCCTGATATGTGGGAAATCGGATACGGATACCAGGCAAAGTCGGTTGTGGAACATGGGTGCAGTGCAGATTGCAGTGCAGAGTTTGGGGATCGGGTATGGAGGGACATGCGTTGGAATTCGGTGGTTGGCAGTTCGGAGCGTCGACAGAAAGCAAGCGCGAGGAGAAGCGCGGCCGGCGCGCAATGCTTCTCGAGCGAGGGCGGACGCAAAAAAGGGCGAAGGGCGGGTGGGGGCGGCGCGGGAGCGTGACGGAACGACTCCATCGCGGGGAGTCAGCGCTGGAGCTGGAGCCGGAGCTGGCGCCGCGGCGCGCGGGACGCCGCCACTCGCGGCGGCTCTGGCGCGCAGCGGAGCTCGACGCGCATTCAAAAGCGGCAAACCGAGGGCGGTCGTATTTTTCGGCGCGTGAGGGGGCGCGAAGCGGCCGAGTGCGTTCATAAAGTCTCGCCCGTCCGCTGGAGTTGGCCCGCCCTTCATGAGCCCATAGGCCGTTCCACAGCCGCAAAAAAATTCGACGGCGGCGGCAGCGGTGATGGTAGTGGTGGTGGCGATGGGACGAGGTGGGTGGCGGTGCTGGGTTGGTGGCAGCAGTCTTGGAGGTGGTGATGGTAGGGGCGGGAACAGATGGTGGGGCGTGGGGGGGGGACGGGTCGGAGACGAGGTGCGAGAGCGCATGAGTTGCGAGGGCAGGAGCTGGATTGGGGGTGGAGGCGGTTAAGGAGGTGGAGGCAGTGAGGGGTTGGGGGCGAGGGTGGAGGCGGTTAGAGGTTTGGAGCGAGGGTGGAGGTGGAGGTGGAGGCGGGTGCAGAGGAGGGTGTGGAGGCGAGTGCGGAGGTGGAGGTGGGAGTGTTGGCGTGGGGAGGCGGAGGCGGTGTTGAGGGCGGAGCAGGGGGCCCGACCAGTGGGGAAAGCACTGTGGAGGCTGTGTATCAGGATTTCATTTACATCAACGCCGCCAGCGGTCCCAGGCCGTTCTCTCGGTGCGCGGTTACGCGGATCGGGCAGGCAGCGGCCGCTGCCACCCGCAACGTTTGGCCCCGCTGACACCGCCAAGGCCATTGCTAATACAAGGCCCCAGGGGGAGATACCGAATGTTTGGGGATTGTTTATGCATATGGCTGTTTTCAGGAAAACCTCAAATTAATTGGTGAGGAACAATTTAAAAAATCATTGTATTGGATTTTCATTGGAAAATTCTGCAAATGCCTCAAAGCTGAGTTGGGCATAGCATTCGTAATTTCATTTGTTATGTAATATTTAAATCTTATCACATTACTACCGAACGAAATAATTGGGTAATTGAAAAAAAAAAGTATTTTGTATTTAGCACAAGATACAATGACGTCTGTCTCATGAATAATACTCGTAATTCGCTAATTGTATCCACACCCCTTTTACCATTTTAAGATTTTGATTTTCAGCCAATGGTGTCAGTATATTCCGATGTCGTGAATTCTGAAATGATATTGCTCCTTCTTCACTTCAACGACTGTGATTGCCACTTTGAATCCATTTAAAACCACAACAGTAAATATTACGTAACAAAATTAAAAAGACTATATCCATTATTTAGTTCAATTTAAAACAATCTCTTGTAAATTTTAATGTTTTTTAATCATGAAAATCGACAACATGAGTACGTGAGTTCTGAGAAGGAGGAAAGGGAATTTACTGTTCCATCTGAAAATGCATTTTTCAGCTACTGCTATTGGTGTAACTAGGAAGATAACGTTGATTGTCGATCATAAAAAGAAAGAAAAATTGATGAAAATATATTACAAATACATTGCTAACAAAATTAACAGTACTCAAATGTTTAAATTTGTCTGAAACCCATCTTAGCTTTCGATATTAAAGTAATATGAGTCATGTAGACCTCCCGGTATTAAATAAAACTATCATATAATGTTTCATAAAAAACACGTTTTATCACAATAATTACATGTTTAAAAGCTGGACATTTCCAAAATGTTAAAGATATGTTATGAACTGTAAGAGTGAATGAGAAAAGCAGATATGTTTTGTTTATTAAGTGTAAATGTTTAAATATTAGATTTCCTATATTGTTATTGTTTGCGTTTATTCCCAATCATGTCATTAAAATGACATGCTAGATGTTTGAAAATTTGTCATTTGAAGTGAATTAAAATTTTGTAAAACATTATTTTCATATGCTAAACCAAATGAAATAAAATGTAATGAAGCGTAGTTTATTATGGTAATTACATATCAGTGTACGTGAAGAAAACTAATAAAGGGATACGCTTCAATATTTGTTTCTCTCATTTCTAGTGTTTTAAGTAAATCAATTTTATGACACTTAATATCTATTCGTACTACAAAAATGAACCTTAACACAATGTTCAAAATTTCTGACAAGGCACCTACAATAAAAGTACGATCGTATTTACTTTCATTACGCTCCACTGAACGAACGGACTCCCAAAATGATCGTGTTTTAGCGGCATCATTATCACCGCATTCAAAACTTTTATGGAACCACGTCAGGGTCGCACGAGAATAAGGCTGCTAGAATTTGGCAGCTGCTGTTTGGCTTGTAGCACTCCCATAAAGCTCCTCACCCAGTTCCGCCGTTTGCATTCTGGGGCGCGGCGTTATCACCACCTTTCGCGACGCTCGACGGCGCTCGACGGCGCTTCGATCGAGACGGCTCTCGACGGCGCTCGACGGCGCTCGACGGCGCTCGACGGCGCTCGACGGCGCTCGACGGCGCTCGACGGCGCTCGACGGCTCTCGACGGCTCTCGACGGCGCTCGGCGGAGCTCGACGGCGCTCGACGGCGCTCGACGGCGCTCGACGGCGCTCGACGGCGCTCGACGGCGCTCGACGGCGCTCGACGGCTCTCGACGGCTCTCGACGGCGCTCGGCGGAGCTCGACGGCGCTCGACGGCGCTCGACGGCGCTCGACGGCGCTCGACGGCGCTCGACGGCGCTCGACGGCGCTCGACGGCTCTCGACGGCTCTCGACGGCGCTCGGCGGAGCTCGACGGCGCTCGACGGCGCTCGACGGCGCTCGACGGCGCTCGACGGCGCTCGACGGCGCTCGACGGCGCTCGACGGCTCTCGACGGCTCTCGACGGCGCTCGGCGGAGCTCGACGGCGCTCGACGGCGCTCGACGGCGCTCGACGGCGCTCGACGGCGCTCGACGGCGCTCGAAGGCGCTCGAAGGCGCTCGAAGGCGCTCGGCAGTGGCAAGGGAGGCGGACGATCTGCGGACGTGGCAGCTAGGGGTACGAGGTGGCCGGGGGAAGGTAATTTGATTGATTGTTAGTGATTCCGTACGCGTTAAGTACAGAGGTCATCGGTCCCGTAAGTGTATTGTACGTTTTTCCTCGTGAGGTGGCGGAGATCTTCCCCCGCTGGATGGCAAGATCCGGTGCCGACCTACCGTCGACCATCGGGGTTTTCCCAAACCAGGTATCTCCCACTAGCGGGGCACCGCCCCACCCGGGACAAGCTCTAAGCCCCCGATCGGTCTCCCTGCATGTGTGGCAGTGTAGTGCATGTGTAAGGGGTGAGGATACAAGGGAGAGGAAGGAAAGATCGCGCGCGGTGCGTGGCCCGTTTGTTAGGGTACTGCTCCGGCTTCCGTCTGCTGTTGATCGAAGAAGACACGAAAAACTATCGATCAGAGCAGCCGGTCGCTGGGAATTTTACCCGAGACAGCGACTGAATTTGACGTAGCTGATAAGCTAGTGTCGAAAATTCTGCCTCCGTTGGATCTCGAACCTAGGACATCCCAGTGAGAAGCACTGCAGTGACATCAGTTGATACACTGAGCCAGGGTTCCCGGTCCGGGTGAAGGGTGAGTGATATATAGGTGCGGCATGATATGTGCGGCTCTTACTTTGGTCACTAGTCCCGAGAGGGGAGTGGATGTTATAGTGAGGATAGGATGGCGATTTCCTCGGGTGAGACACACAATCCGACGTCGAAATACGCTTTGGCTTTCAGTCTTTCCCCTCTAGTTACCTTCCCAGGAGAGTACCGCCCCAATCGAACAACCTCTGAGCTCCCGACTGATCTCCCAGCATATGTGGTAGTGTAGTGCAAATAAGTAAGTGTGTGTATATAAGGAATTGTTTGACATGGTCATGGTGCATGTAATATTATGCATGGTCTGGGGGTTAGTTTGTTACGGCTCCGTCATTTTTATGGTATCGATAGGTGACTGGGGGCGGAAGAGAGACAGAGGGGCGGTGGAAGGAGACAAGGGTGGGTGTCGGGTACCGAGAGTGAACCGGAGCAAAAGCGGGTATGGCGGAGAGAGTGAGAATGTGGGGAAGACTGGAGGTCATCAAAACAATAAATTGGGTCATGGAAAGGAAAATAGATTGGAAATCACAAATTTGGAAGTACTCAAAAAGAAGAAAAGACAAGGAAACAGAGGCAACGAATTTTAAGGATCTTCGAAATGCGCAATGACGAGAGCAGGAGAACGCTCGGAAACTTCTTAGAGAAAAATCCGTGAGCAACGACATCGTAAAACCAGCAGCACCGTGAACACGGGAAGCGTGAATAGCGAAGAGAACGTGCGGGGATAGAAAATATTAATAACTGGGAGAATGTAGGCGTCAGAAGAACATATGCGGTGATGATATAGGAAGGGCCTGAGAACTTTGCTAAAGTGTGAAAATGAGCGTCTTCAAACTCAGTTATAGCCTGCGATAAGATGATAAATAGAGGCGACAAAACAAAGAAACACGAAAGCAAAATAAAGGTTGCAGTGAATGGGTGAGAAACTTGTGGTGTGCAAAGCTTTGGATTCAAAACGAGTGATAAAAATACACAGAATGGGAAACTGTATGGAAAATTCATATCAGGCGTTAGGCGAACATGGGCAATGATGGCATATGAAAATTCTGTAAACATTGGAAAAGCATAAAAATAAATGACTTGAAATTCAGTTGTACATTGCGATAACAAATTAACAAATAGAGGTGACAAAACAAAGAAAAACACGTAAGCAAAAAGGATATTGAGTGAATGAATGAGGAAACGTGTGGTGTACAAAGCTTCGTGTTCAAAGGAGTGATAAAAATACCCAAAATGGAAGAGTGTATGGAAAGGTAAGAGGCGAGATATGACTTCCAGTATGAGACGAAATATGACAACGCGGTGTGAGTTATGGCAAAGCGGAAGACACATGACCACCAGACACGTAGTGGAATCGACGCGATGCAGCACAAGCCCCGCAACAAGAAAACCGACGTACACACAAGAAGCGCACACTGAAACGTGTAGTCCCCTTGGAAACACAAGCTGAGGACACGCACTGTTAACTAGTGACTGGATTTTTATGTTTTTACAAAATTTTTGGCTTCTACTTACCGTTCTCAAAACTGTAATCTTGACGAATCATCGCTGTCCTAACAAATCATGCAAATTTCCGTTACATATTTGGTACTATAGTATATATATATATATATATATATATATATATATATATATATATATATATATATATATATATATATAAATGAAATTTAATTGAATATATAACTTTATATATTTTATAATGTGAAAATGATTCAGTCTACTGACGTGTATCTTCACCGTGGAGGCTTGAAACAGGTCGGATCAGGCATGATCGCAGCTCCACCAGTCCTGACACAAAATCCCAGCCACGTGAGCACCATACAGCAAAATTGACAAAATACAATAAAATATTTTGTGAAAACAGCAATATATAAAGATATAATCAAGTCATTCATTTTCAAATTTTTATTGTATTTTGTCAATTTTCTTTCTATGTTATATATTTTGTAGAAAATAGGTTTTTTCCCAAAATAGATCAGGATTTTTTCTACAATGTGAGTGTTGTTGAATAGAGATCGCTACGTTAAGACGCGATCGTGGTGCATTACAGTCCGACGCCTGTTTCCCTTCAAACACCATCTCAAAGTGGCGGGAAGTGCGCGTCAGTGACTGAGAGATCATTTTCACATTTAGGTACAGAAAAGTATGAAAGGTGACGTTTGGGTTTCGTGATAGTTTTACCTTAATTTCCGAGAAACTTTGGGTATCGTGTCGGCGTGTAACACTTTGATGAAAATGCTGCATGCTGTAGATGATTGTTTACTGGTTTGAAGATATATCCAATTTGGTAAATGAGGGCTTCTATATTGCGTCTAGTCCGGTCTGTTAAACTACTGCCCTGGTTAGCAGTAGATGAAGCTTTATTACTGACGGAAAAGTTGTATGGTGCAAAATACGCTTCTTATTGTGCTCTCCAAATGCTTTTAAAAACATTTGTCGCAGCCTTAGAAATTTGTTTTATAATTAGGTATTTCTAATATTACATATTATATCCTATTTTACTTGGTTATTACAATTAGCATTCTCACAGCTACATTACATATTTATGTACATAATTTGACGTTTGATACTACATATTTTATCCGGTCTCTACTGATAACACTACCCCGCCACGCGAGCATGTGTGGAGGGGGTAAAACAGCAGTACCGTACGGGGGCTCCGCAGCAGGCTGACAACTGGCGGGGGGCCTCACCGCCCCCGGCGCTGACACTCCTGGGCGCGGCGGGGCGGCAAACATATGTGCACGATCGTCCGCGACTTTTCGTCTCACCCAATTCGGGCAAGCCATAAAAACTCGCGCGCGACTCGGCGCCGAATTTCCTTGTATATACAACTCCGACAAACAGGCGCCCGCGGGGCGAACGCCGCCAGAGCGCCGCCGCGACGAAAGAACAGGAAAAAGCAACGCGGGCCCCCGTCTATCGATTTAAAATCCCTCTGCAGCGGGGAATATGCATGAATTTATTTTTAGTGATCTTGTGCGCACCGAGTGGAAGTTCAGTTCCAGCACGCCCGCCAGCCGCCGTCCGCGCAGGATGCGCAGCAATTGGGTGAGCAGCCGGTGCCTCCCGCTCGCCGGCCCGCGCGCCAAGCCCCAGGAGGGAGGCGGCAGTGGAGGAGATTTGGGTGCGGCGCCGATCTACAACCGGCCGGGCAGGTGCGTTCGTGGAACAATCGGAAGCGTGAGGGAGTGGTGAGCGCATCGTACGCCAGGGGGAGAGTGAATGGGGCGGGATGTTCGACGGTGAGGTGGATGGCGAGATGGGATGGAGGGCAGAGGAGTAGCGCAGGGTGAGGGTTGGGGAAGTAGAAGGTGATACAAGGGGTGTTTGAATTGTGATTAGCGTGAGTGTCAGACGTGGTGATTTACATTATTATAATACAATGATGAGCAGAGAAAGAGGTAGGTTTGAAGAATTGTGGAAGGGTCACAATGGGAATCGCAAACAGGTTTGGCGACAGTATTGGAGTGTGACGTATGACGGATGATGCGGTGACGGCGACGTAAGTGGACGTGTGACGTGCTAGGCGACGTATGACGTATGACGTATGACGTATGACGGATGACGTGTGCGATTTGATGCCTTATGTGCGCGACGGACGACGATGACGGATGACGGCGCATTTGATGACGGATGATGGATGACGGATGACGGATGACGTGATTGTGAAGTGAAGGGCGACAGACGACATATGGAGGGAAGTGTGTGAGGAGAAAGAGCGTTGAGGAGGCTGCGGACGAGCAAATATGGTCTGATATGCGTGAGTAGATGAAAGAGGAGAGATGCCTAGAAATTAAATAATGAATTCAAAAGAGTCAGAGAAATAAATTGCAAGAATCAGTGCCAAAAGAATATCTGAATAATAGGGCGAGTGGAGCAGATAAGCTACTTCCGTCATTTGATGGATGATAATATAATATAAAGATTTGTCACGAGATGTTGATAGTGTATCCGGATTATTATTTGAAGAGTCATTAAAATAATTTTTGAAAATTTATTTAAGTCTAAAAACGTTTACTCTCTGAAATCTACAAATCTTAATAATAAAAGATATTTTATACAACTGAGAAGGTTAATATACTTACCATATTTATTCTCATCACAATACTCCACCTAAGAGAAAACGTCACTATTGTGATAATAATTAGATTACTGAATAAGATGATCTCTGCTCCCTGCTGAGCAAAAGTTCTTGTAACTGCTACATTAGTGTATTTGCATAAAAGGAGGACTCCTCTGTTTATTTACATATTGATGTACAAGTTTAATTAACTTCATGAGCACGGAAATTGCTTTCTCAATTTAGCAAGCTTATTCCATCCTTTCCGGAACAATTATCAGTTTACATTTTGCTTAGAGGCATAAATTAAATTCCGCAATGAAGGTAGGTCAAATTCAGGTCACAGAATGCGTGATTCAATATCTAGCAAACTTTTGGTAATTTCACTCTCTGTCACGCAAACGCAAGTGCCCTTGAAATCGATACATCTCCCCAATACCAAAAAATCGAATTTTAATCTTCATTGAAGTGATGTAATCCCTCACGGGAAATATAATATGGGCTAGGAGAGGAAGAGTCCTTTTACATTTAATGAATTTGTAATTCTTATTCATTATGTCTCTGTAAGAGTTAAAGAGTGTAAATCTCATGTTTATTGTTTTGCAAAAATGTACTAACGGTAAGCATTCATGGAACATTTTGCCACCATTCTGAAGACATTCTTTTGCGTAAGCGTCTGTATTAAAATGTTTCAGAATAAACAAAAACTACTGGTGCAATAAAATGGCACAGACTTTCTCTTGCTAGTTAGTTTCCTATTCTCTTGATTTGGGATAGCTTTTCGGCTTTGCATCAACCTTTCCCAGCTCCTATCTATTAGCGCTTAAAAGACCTATCAGAGCCTCTCGCGGTACCTACCGTTCCTTTTGGAATATTTGCACATAAGAGCTACTTCGTCATCCCCTAACATCCCGAAGACCGGCTATCTCGGTCCTGTACCTTCACATATTTGTCCCTGGTATTCCTTAACCCTATTTAGGTACTTGCACCATTGTTATGGGTGAAGGGATACAGTTCCTCAATGATACTCGCAAAAATGTACACTCAGCTGCTTGTCAGGCCTTGAGATATTTGAAGAATTAGGATATGGCTGTATTACATGAAGAACTTGGAATGCCCCCCGCCCCACGTCACGAACACTAGTTAAAACAATCATCTCGTACGTGGGTTTCGAACCCACTGCCTTAAGGATTTGTGTGTATTTGGCATTCTGAGTCGATAGTCCGACTTTGCCTCCCAGCTAACGGTGTCCACCATGCCTGGGCGTAGTTAAATTCTCATGCTTTGGGGTATGAGCGACATGTGACGAACATGACGTATTCCCTTCACTGTAATCAGCAAGATCCGCCTGCCCGAGCTTTTCTTCATCACACAGCTACAAAAACTGATACGATTTTAAAGGAAAGCTACAACTCTATTTTTGCCTCGACTGGAAATCGAACCCGGGACAACACTATTCGAAGCTAGTACACTGCCCATGAGATTAATATGATTTCATATCATAATAATTTGATAAAATTAATAGTAAAAATGTAACTGACCTTTTATGCATATTCAGCTGTATTGAGCATTATAGAATTCAATGTTGAATATGAATGTCTTTGATACCATTCATTTCTATTGTAACAAAGCAAACTAAGTTGCAACTACTAAGTTAGCAAGAAAATCTATCAACATCGCTTTGAGTAACGACTTGTTTTTTCAAAATTAATAATTCTACAGAAAATGACGTAGAATGTAATATTTACATCTTGTACGAATATGAGTTAACACAGTGGTTTAGTTTACTTTCATACACAATTTATGATGGGGAAATTATGTATAAAGAAAAAACGCGTATTTTTTCCACTTTTTCTCAATATCTCGGTCTCCAAATTGTAAAAGGATATATGACAGTGAATATCTTAGAAGAGTAAAACCTGGTTCTATAGGAAAATTTTAATTTCAAATTTAATGCCGTTTTTGAGAAAAGCCTGATTGAAAACATTTGAGTTTTCAATAAACTTCATAAAAAATTGTTAAAAATCGTTTTATATATTACTGCACAAATACAATAACGTATAAAAGCGACCGACAGTAAATACTAACGACATATTATTAAGATATTAAAAAATACATTTGTATGACAAACACCATTTTGATGTACAATAATGATGTATGTTGTCTTGCTGCATTTAGCGGTGTGCATGTGGCAGTGTCGACTGCACATTTCTTAAGGCGAGGAAAGAAGCAATACTTCAAGTCCTTCAAATTCAACATACAACAAATTACTTTGGTCAACTTGCATTGGGACCAAAGAGTAAGATCTATCAGTTCGGTTTTCCCGTAGCATCCGTTAATGGCATCCGTCAGCCCCAATTGTAAGATGATCTCAGCCATTAAATTTTTCATCCTTAAGCAGTTCTCGAATTTGCGGATCCAAGATTCCTTTTGGATCGTAGTATCACTGAGACATAGGACTGATGAAAGTGGCGAAAGCAATAAATCAAGACGGAGAAACTCTCAAGTATTTCAAAATGAAGTCCCATCTTTAGTATGTGTAAAGGTGTGAAGGTTTGAATAATATTTTTATC
Source organism: Teleogryllus occipitalis (assembly GCA_011170035.1). Classification (NCBI taxonomy): domain Eukaryota; kingdom Metazoa; phylum Arthropoda; class Insecta; order Orthoptera; family Gryllidae; genus Teleogryllus; species Teleogryllus occipitalis. The sequence continues at coordinate 12,247 of BLKR01015567.1, forward strand.
ATGGGGTCAAAAGGAATGTACCTGATATTCTTTTTTCCAGGCTCTATGATTTTCCTTTCAGACCATATATTTCTTACGTATAGTGCAACGACCGCTCCACTCCCAGCGGAAGCAATACTTGGTATATTCGAACAATATTCCAAGTATGAAGACAAGTCAGGGCGCCACTAATGTGCCACCGCATGATGGACTTCGTAATTTTTTCAAGAAGCAGTTTAATATTCTGTTAGCTTGATATGATAGCTATGTACAGAGTGACCTACAACCGCAGACAACAGTACATTGCCATTGTGAAGCAAAACAACTCTCATGATTGACTCAGAGGAATCAATGGAAAGTCTCCATACTTATGGATTATGATCTATTCTCAAGATGACATCAGAACATTTACATCACTGCATGCTACAAGTTGTTTTCCATTTCAAAAAATGAAAATAAAAATAAATAAAGCTTTATGTTCGTTAGTTTCATTTGATATTTACCTCACAAAAAGTAATTTTCTTACAACGTTAAAAACAGCAATTTACTAAGAAATAACGGCATGTGGATTTTCCCATGTACAACAAAAGACTAATATAAACAAAATGCCTTCTGGAAAAAAATATATAGTTTATGCAGTATTGACCACCTGTATTTGTAATAAAATTTAAAAAAATACCAACGTTATAAAACTTTGCTCTATCATAAAATGCTGTATTTATAGAGCATGAGATCTAATTAAACAATTTAAACAACTTTGACTCCTTGTTTGCTTATTTGACATCAAAATTATTAACAGGAAATACCAATCCCTAACTCGGAAATATTTTGAGAGTGATCCAGTGTTATTAAATAAAAACGAACCGAAGCACACAGCATGAGTGAAACAGATTTCCGTGTATTTCTCACACATGTTCTGAATAACTCGCACTTGCACACAGAACATGTAACACCTGGTTAAGTACACAGAGCGTTGTGCAAATTTCTACATAAAATACTTACGTAAGAACGCAAGCAATAAGTATCACATATGTTGGAGAAACGCGCTAATGCAAAGCTAGAACCATAATACCCTGCTAACCATAAGAGAAGGGAATTAGGAGCGCAATCTCCTGAAGCGCCCAATAAAATATCTTGCGGAATAGACTGTACCAAGGTTCGCGGCCGCAACGCTCGCCAAACGGCCGCTAGAGGAAAATCCGCCAGGGGCGACCCGGAGGCGGCCAACCCGCTCGTGGCCCCGCAAGGAAAAAACCGATGGAAGGACGACGGACGCGAGTGAGGGAGGAGGGAGGGGAAGGGGTGGAGGAGGGGGAGGGGGCGGGGGCCGTGCGCCCGCGCACAGGCCGTCACTCAAGCGCGGGAGCGCCACAATCGACGCATTGTGTCGAAGAAAACGGCCCGCAACAGATTCCCGTCTTCGAAAGGATACAGCGCGTTGATAATCAGCTCGGGGAACGGGGGGGGGGGGCAGGGCGCCACAATAAGATACTCTGTGTGGACGCCTGAAAGGCCCGCCTTGTGTCTCGATTAGCGCGGCTCGGTCTTGCTGCCGCGGGCGCCTGCCGGCCCCGCCGCCCTCGCGTCGCGCCGCTGCGGCCAGGCTGCACTGTCTGCTTACGGCTTTAAAAACTCTATTCGTGAACTCCGCCTTTCAAACGGGTCACTACATCCGAACGTTCTGCAAATAACCAGTTCAATATCCAATCATTCCATTATGAAACGCAACTATGTCTCTATATTATCCATCCATTCCATTATAAAATCAAATGTTAATCTCTCGCTTTTTTAAATTTCTTGTTGTAGTTATTATTATTAATTATTATTATTATTAATCTTTCAACTAATAATAGTTAAATTGTTGGGAAGGGATTCTGAAACTCAAGAAAGCGTGCGCAGATGATTTTCTCCCCCATACGTCACATACAGTTTTTGACTGTTTTTGACTAAATAAAATAAAATAAAAAAATTAAAAAAATTATTACATCACAGTATTAAACCATCCCCTCCCATTATCGAATAATTCAATTCCACTCCAACATCCAGCCATTATATCTCTCCATTCCACCACCTCACCCCACTATCCCATCGCCTCACCATCCCATCCCATCGCCTCACCATCCCATCGCCTAACCATTACATCACCTAACCATTACATCACCTAACCATTACATCACCTAACAATCTCATCATCTAACCATCATATTATCCAACCATCGTATTACGTAACTCTCCCACAATTTAACCCATCCCATAATCTAACCTATCCTATCCATACTACCGTCCCATTTTCAAGCCAACATGTGTAATTTAATTCGGGCACCACGTCTTTCAACCCCCCAGTTACACAATAAGCAGCAGTTCTAAGATCGCAACCTAACCTTTGTCCAGCCTAAGAAATAAATACAAAACCCTTCTCTGCCCACTCATCAACACTTTCCTCATTGGATGATTGTTCCAGGCTTCTCCTTTCATCTGTCAAGTAAAGACGACTAATGGCGACTTATTCTTTGCCACTACGCGACTTCGTCTTCGCCGTAGTCGAGAGAGCGCAAAGCGTAATAGCGACCGCGTGTAGACTTCATTATCATTTTCAGAACTCAGCAGTTATTCTCTATTAATGAATAATTTTATTTTCAAACTTGTATGTAGGCAAGAAAATTTATCATTTTCATAAGAATTATTTCAGAAGCAAAACGTAAGCACCATCCTGCGTTACTATGCACACAATAAGAGAAAACTGTGAACCCGTGTAATTGTGTGCAACCGAATCATTCTTAAGCAGGACAGATCTTACGCAATCATTCATATTTGACTCTCCTACCGTACTACCAAACCGTCGTCGAACTATACAAACGTTCTGACAGCCACGAAATAGTCCGAAGGTTTTCTCACTCTTTCGATCAATAGCTCAACTGCTTTAACCACACACTCCGTCCACTCGTGCAAAAGTCTAACCCTTGAACTTTCCGAACGTTCAATTTCCCATTTTCCCTTCCTTTCAATCTTCCCCATAAAATCGACACGCTTTCCAATCGCGCGACCTCGATGCTCATCGTCGTTATTGATCGTTCGACCTCATATCCACAAACGCATTTCCACTTTCTCTTTGCGTTTGTCAATATTGAGACACCTTTCGTTTCCCACGTTAGGTATCTTAAAATCTGAAGTCAGCCGCTTCATCTACCATCGTGTCTCCTTCCCAATGACATGAGTATAATTGTAAGTGCTCATTTTTCTTCATCGACTCAGTCATATTTGTAGCAGCTAACTATCCGTCATTATCATCGTCTTCTTGCGACGCATTTCCAACATTTTTCGTAAGTAATATCACAGCACTCTGAGTGATATTTAGTGTGACTATTTCACTAATCAACACATTACATGAATTGAATAGATAATTAAAATCATAGGAATTATGAAAAAGAGAAATATTACTCAATACTGCTACCTGCTAATGTGAAACTTTTATTCAGCTTCGAGTTATCACTGCCTCCTGGAGTAACATAAGTATATCCAAGGAAAATACGAATAACTGTTTAATGCACAAAATGATTACAACTACGTTTCATGATAAGAAAACTTTTAAAAAACAATTATAACAAAACTTCTTACAAGAGCATTTATTAAAAACACAATTATTAAAGTTGTAGGAAATTGAGTCTTCCATGTCTTCAAATTCCATGGAAGTATTTGAAATTGAAGACGTAGAAGTTGAATTAGCAGTAGGATTCGTCAATTTCGAATGGACTGAACAAACGTTTGCACTCATTAAAGTATTTTTTCTGTACAATTTTGGTTGTAATGTTCCATTTAGTATTGATAGCATATTCTTCGTACTCTTCACCATCTAATCTTTGCATATTAATTGTACAATATTTCAAAATGTGAGTAACTTCACTTGTAGATTGCGCTGTCAATTTTCTTTCTTTACAAATACCTGAAATTGGTTCCACACACTTTCTCTGTTTCTTTTGCTCATTTCGGCACTGAACCTTAAATAAAAGATTCACTTTCCGAGTTTGAAACATTAATAGTAGTGAAACACTGAAGAACTTTAAGCAGACAAACATTTTGAGAAACACTCTGCAATGCTTAGTTGCGGAGAGTGCACAGGCAATGCCATTACTATGTAATTTTCTGCGATAACGTAAGAACCTTTTTGGGGAGAGGAGGATGAAAAGAAGGAAAGTGGAAGAAAAGATGAGGAATTCAAGAGATAATACGGCTGTTTAATTTATTTACACATATTATTTATATTGATTTACTCTGTGAATAATGTTATCATACTCCTTCCTGAATTTATTACACTCAATGTTCGAATTCATGGAATGATTTAGTTTGATATTTAAGGTTTCTGATACCGACTTAAAAACTACGTAAAAACGACGTAAAAACTGGTGTTTTAGGTTCATTATTAAAAATGCAGGCATTATTGAAATTCAAATTGTAGTTCAGTATTTCAGTATTTATCATTTGCATGGTTTTCCATTTTTCAAAATTTAGTATTTATCATTTGCATGGTTACAGAATTTTGCCTATTGGGTGATTCCCTAATGTTTCTTTCCTATTCCTTGATTTTGGAAACTAGTTGGCGGTTAGTTCGTCCAATACAAATTTTGTCTCAATCTTTTCAGGTGAATTCAGTAAAACGTTTTGTCCAATATATTAGGAGATATTTTGTCCTCTACATGTTTAACTACATGGGTTCCATTTATTATTATGTTTCTGAAATTAAATTGATCGTTAAATATTCTACCTTCCGATTTTTTAATGTTACTGATTTCCGTAATATGGGGTATTATTATACTTGATTTATAAAGTGTTTCTACAGCATTTTCCCGTTCTTCCCTATTTTCTAAATTTATTTGGTTTCTTGAAGTCTCACGAAATTTCAAGCATTTGTTAACATATTAATATACTATTTGCTTTGACTAGTCATTAGCTATAAGCTGACTTTCAATTTCAAAGTTATAATTATAATTTTCTTTTGCGAAAGATGAATAATTTTATTGACCAGACCATGTACTAATCTAATTTTCATCCAGCTAGTATACCTAGATTTAAAAATCTAAATACTATCTGTGGCGGCTGTTTTCTGGCACCAATCTGTTCTCAATACTCGTAAATTATAGTTTCCGACTATCTTTATGTCGACATAATTCAACATATAATTATTCTTTCTTCTATTATAAATTGTAAATGTGATTCATAATTACTCCATTCATTTACCCTTTCGAATGTTTCATCAATTTTCTTTCCATGAATTACTAGAATTACTTCAACCACATATCGTTTATATAAAAGGTTATATAACGTGTGTTTACAGTGTTACAGTGTTTTTCAACAGTGTCATTTCTAAATCCGAAAATAGGGAAATAAACTTATCCATGGGGGTTCCTTCCCTCTGGTAGAACACTATTGTCAAATGTAAATTCAATATTGGCTATAATGTATTTAAGAAGTGTAAATCTTTCATTTTTAGGATTCTTTATCTGATATACAACAAGAACCATTCAACCAAGATAGAAAAACTGCATCGCCTGCCAGGAATGAAAAAATACTTTGCAGAAAATGTTCCCAAATGGGAACACCGGGCAAAAAAGGTTGGTTATAATGAAGTAGTTCCGTCTTGTTTGGATTGCAAATTAATTCACGTGTACGATGATTACAATCATTAAATATATAAAATTGTATCTCATTTGGAATAAAAATATTTAACCATTTGAGAATTGTTTGGTTTTAAACAATTAAAATATCTTGAATGTATTATAAAGTATTATAAACGCTTATTATAAAGTAAATAATAATGGTATTGTTATATGAAAGTTATATGTAAAAATGAAGGGTACGATATTTCAAACAATATTCTAAATTATTTTGATTTTTCATAATTTCTTCGATTTCATGTCGAGTGCAGGAGCATTCAACAACACAGTTTTTGCGTCGTTACCGACAGTCGGTTTTATATCCGGCTCCTTGCATGCTTTTCCATGGTGTGCGTTCAGGCTTGCATTATTTACAGCCGCATGCTGCCTGCGCTGCAACGCCCCCTCCGAGCGGCATTCGGATTGACGGGTACATCTCCTTCTGACAGGCGAGCGCTTACAGATGCAACACTTGTGTTGTTAGACATTTCAGATCAGAAACAAAGAATACAGGGAGCGTGTACGAGTTCATAGCATTGAACTTTTAGGAGTCACACTGGTGAACACTCGGAACTCCGCAGATACTGTTTAGAAAATCCAAATTTCACTCTCAAGTATATATCGATGTACTTGGAAATAAAATATGGATTTTATAAAAAGAAATCAGCAAGTTGAACTTGTAAATGTAACGTTATTTTGAAATTATATTCAAACAAAGATAAATAGCAATCATTAGTAATAAATTACGGACTCTTGATGTATATGTAACAATGGACTCGAGATTTATTGAAAGTTGTTGATAGTCAAAATACATCTCTAAGACCATTAATATTTTTTAAGAGGGGCAATTAGAGGAATGTTGATGCAGCAAATCATCAAATAAGATTTTTTAAATGCTGTTTTGAGAACATGATATGCTTATGAGTAGGGAGTGGATTTCGATGACATAAAATATCACTAAAAATGATCAATAAAATGTTTTTAAAATGCCATAAAAGCAAAGAAAAATTATGTAAAAAATGTGATCAAAAGCAATTCATACAAACAACTTAAGCTGTTGGATATGGTACTGATGTAATCGAGGCTGCTTCTATTCGTTCAAGTAAACTAAGCTTTCAAACATTTGGTTTCGACTGTTCTTTGTCAGAAAATCTGTCTTTAGTTATCACGATATCGGCTGAACCGCCAATGATGCTGACGGGCGCCACAAGAATCTTAGATTACATACTGACAATGGCTAACGGCTAACATTACAACCTCTGAGCGAAGAAATCGAATACACTACCTGGTATAGGTACTCAGGAATTCTGTGGAGAACATATGTTGCATCTCGTAAATATTATTTGAAGCAAGTACCTTTAAAATGACATTAAATCGATGTAATCAGAGAAAAAACGATAAAAAGTACGGAAAAAGTTGCAGGTACCAAAAACGAAGGCGAAATAAATAATGAATACTACAATACGCTTATATTTAGGCCTTAAATAACGCAAGTTGTGCATCTTTCAGAGTCAAGACGGCCATTTCTTGACAAATCATTTTTCACATCACATTGTTGGAGATTTTATTAATCTGCGGTTCCTTATCTATTGCACCGTTCCGCCTCCTCCTAAAGTATTTCTATTCTTCTTTCTGGATCCCTTCTCTCTCTTTCCCTCTGGGTGACTCACCATTGTCCTTTTTAAATCCCCCCTTCCCCTCTAACCTTCCTTATCACTCCTTCTCCCTCTCTCTCTCAACCTCTCTCTCTCTCTAAATCTCTCTCTCTCTCTAATCTCTCTCTCTCTAAATCTCTCTCTCTCTCTCTAAATCTCTCTCTCTCTCTAGATCTCTCTCTCTCTCTAAATCTCTCTCTCTCTCTCTAAATCTCTCTCTCTCTCTAAATCTCTCTCTCTCTCTCTAAATCTCTCTCTCTCTCTAAATCTCTCTCTCTCTAAATCTCTCTCTCTTTCTAAATCTCTCTCTCTCTCTAAATCTCTCTCTCTCTAAATCTCTCTCTCTCTCTAAATCTCTCTCTCTCTCAAATCTCTCTCTCTCTCTCTCTAAAAATCTCTCTCTCTCTAAATCTCTCTCTCTCAATCTCTCTCCCTCAATCTCTCTCTCTCAATCTCTCTCTCAATCTCTCTCTCAATCTCTCTCTCAATCTCTCTCTCTCAATCTCTCTCTCAATCTCTCTCTCAATCTCTCTCTCAATCTCTCTCTGAATCTCTCTCTCTCAATCTCTCTCTGAATCTCTCTCTCTGAATCTCTCTCTCTGAATCTCTCTCTCTGAATCTCTCTCTCTGAATCTCTCTCTCTGAATCTCTCTTTCAATCTCTCTCTTTCAATCTCTCTCTTTCAATCTCTCTCTTTCAATCTCTCTCTTTCAATCTCTCTCTTTCAATCTCTCTCTTTCAATCTCTCTCTCTCTCTCTCTCTCTCTCTCTCTCTCTTCCCTCAATCTCTCTCTCAATCTCTCTCTCTCTCTCTCTCTCTCTCTCTCTCTCTCTCTGAATCTCTCTCTCTGAATCTCTCTCTCTGAATCTCTCTCTGAATCTCTCTCTGAATCTCTCTCTCTGAATCTCTCTCTCTGAATCTCTCTCTCTCTCTCTCTCTCTCTCTCTCTCTCTCTCTCTCTCTCTCTCTCTCTCTCTCTCTCTCTCTCTCTCTCTCTCTCTCTCTCTCTCTTATTGGCATATTCTCCCTCACGATCGCGAGCGGAACCCCAGCACTTCCGGGCCTCTGGTCTTGTACTTACTCGCTTCACGCCCCCACAGATTCCCCACTACCTCTCGCAACCATCCCGCACGCGGTACGGCACCGCGGCCCGGCTCACCGCCCCCACTGCCGCGGGCACGCACCGCCCACCTCCCTCCACCGCGCGAGCCGGGGCGCACGCCCCGCGCACGCACCTCGCACGCACAATGCGCCGGCAGCGGCACGGACAACGGCGCCTGTTGGGGCCGCAGGAATTTCACAGCTAACGGCCGAGTCGGCTCGTACAATGCGGCGCGTTACCTGCGCGCTTTGTGGCGGGAGACTTCTGTGTTATTCCAGGCGCGAGCGAGCGAGCGAGCGGGGCGGCGCCCGCGGGTCACGCCCCCGGGGCGGTGCCGCCCCTGTCGCCCGCGACCGCCTTCGGCCGCCCTGGGCCCACGATTCGCGGGAGCCCGCAGAGCGTCGGAGCGGAGACTGACTCCGGGACCTCGCGCGGTAGAGCGTTCAATGCCGGTATTGATCGATTGTTTATAGGGGGAGGCGGCAGCGGCGGCGGCGGCAACGGCGTGGCGTCTCGGGCGATTCAACGCAACCTCTATTCAGCGCTCTAGACACCGCCGCCGCGCCACCCGGCTGCCCGTCGCTGAAAGCTCTCGTGGCGGAGCAAGATGCAGGCGAGGAAGACGGGCAAGAGGAGGCGAAGGAGAAGGAGGCGGAGGAGGAGAAGAAATGGCCAAGCTGCCTCAGAGGAGCGCTGAGTCGACCGCCTGCTGCCCCACAAAGGTGCCGTTCAGGAACGGCTGTTTTGTGGCATTCTGCCGGTGCTAATCTTCCAATGGAACGGGGACCACCCACGTGTATTAACTCGATGGTGTTCTCTCTTGAGGTTATTTGTGAGCACCTCTGTTAGGCGATTTTGCTCTGCTTTCAACACTTGTTTGAACACGTAAGACGGTTTTAGAAGAATTCTCAGCTTACAATATTTCGCAACGCTTTGTACGAGTTGCACAGGGAAACTAAACATAATGTAAAGAAAACAATGATGCTGAAATGGTACAGATGCCGTATCTTTATATTTCTCTATAAACGGAATAAACGACCAGATATGGTTAAAGTTATAACAAACAGCAGCCATGTTTTTTTAATTTACCTTTCATATAATTTTGTACCATTTAATTGGAAATAAAGTTATTTAAAAACACTGTAACACTGGGTTTTATAACTAAAGAAATTCCATATCAAATTAAATAATATTATTAATAATAATAACAATAATAGTAATAAGCATTAATAGTAATAAATAATAATAATAATAATAATAATAATAATAATAATAATAATTGTAATAATAAAGCAGTGTTTTGTTAGTACATTTTTACAAAATACATATTAATGACATTTTCATGCAGAAACTAATGTATTGGTTTTTATTAGTTTGTAATGATGTAAATAATATATTTCGTATTTACGAAGAGATAGAAAAATAAAACACGAACATTCAAAACAAAGCAGAAATGATTTTAATATTCGGCAGATATAGGAATAGATAATATTTGGAATTAAATGACGAAAAATCATTAGAATTCTTTTCATCAAATCTCGAGCAACTTAACACCAACAGGGAGATTCCAAGATTCAAATGTCCCGTTTCTAATTAATACACATGAGCCGTGGGTCAGAGCAATATAACCTACAGTGCGAAGTGACGACGTCATACTGTCCACAAACACGCGAGTGGCACAGCGATCATAGCGCACTCTATTTTCAGGCCTGCAATTTCGGCACAGTGCGAGCAAATGAACAAAGCTAGGTCGAGGGCGCGCTGTCAGCAGTAGTCGCGGCCACACACCGCCACTGTTGCGCCGAATGTACACAGGCTATACAAAGCGGCACAGCGGCTGCGGCGAGTTATATTGTCGAAACGCTACAGTACAAGCCTATGCGGTCCTTGAAAAGTAGCGGAACTACGAGAATGACCAAACAATGAGGTATTCTGTTCAAACTAACTCCCATGAAATAATTAGTCAGTCGCTTGTGGCAAACACTTTCACAGACAGGGAGATTAAGATCTCGGATCATTAAATTCTCACTACACGTCACGCTAATAGTGAAATAACTCTGGAGAACATTAAACTTCAAAACCATACAACAGTATTTTAACGAACAATCATAAAGTAAAGTTTATTTTGAAACATTTTTAGAGTTCTGAACTGATTTGTAACCAATTTTTAAGAAAAATTCCAATGAATTTTCGTGACGTGGAAGAATTTAAGTAGATACCGTACTTGTCTGTATGTTTCATGTATAAATATAAGGAAATAGTGATTGCATCACTATATCATTATACCTCAGCAAGGAAGTGAAGAATTAATGAACATGGTAAAATTAAGTTACCCAATGTTCATAATCAATCACAATTTTTCTACAGATAACGTATACTACAGATACCACTTACTCTGCGAATAAGAGGTATTAGATAGATTTTTTTAGACTTCCACATAATACGAATCAGTGAATCTATACAAGTTCTGAAAAAACAGAACGTGACAATTGTCTTTGCACTTACCCATAGAATTCATATTTTCGCAGATACAATGCCAGCTGGATCAACATACGTGTTTCACAATTAGTTGCAATTATCTGCAAATGAAAACTTAATTTTAGATATAAGCTGTGAAAATACAACATAATTGGACGAATCAAATACATTGTATTTACCAGAAAATATACCCTACTGTATTGAAACTAATATGTAAATAACTTTTTGTTCAACATCAGTTTGTATAGTCGACAATATATCCGAGTTACCAGTAAAAAGATACCGAAATAATACATGACAAAAAAGAAAAGAGTTGAACTGATAGGAAAACGTACTTATATTCAAGTCACTTTAACACTAAAGAATTATTCTAACACCCTTATATCTACCGGTTTCTATCTCTCATGTTGAGCAGTGTTTCTCGGAAACTTGTAAATCAAAGCAACATGCGAAACAACACATGTAGAAACAGATAACAACGGATGAAACCGCAGAGCCATGCGTAGCCACCACACCAACCGTAACAACCGGAGCTCGGCCGCGCGATGTGGCAGCGCCCAGAGACTGTTAACCTGCCGCGGAGTTTGTAAAGTCGACAGTATATCGGAGTTCCCAGTAAAATGATACTGAAATAATATACGACAAAAAAAGAGTTGTACTGATGGGAAAACGTATTTATATTCAAGCCACTTTAACACTCAAGAATTATTCTGACACCCTTAAATCTACCTAAAACTGTATCTCTCATCTCGTACCTCTCACCTCGTATCTCTCATGTTTGTATCTCTCATCTTGAGCAGTGTTTCTCGGAAACTTGTGAATCAGAGCAACATGCGAAACAACACATGGAGAAACAGCCAACCACGGGATGAAACCGCCGAGTCATGCGTAGCCACCACACCAACCCTAGCAACCGGAGCTCGGCCGCGCGATGTGGCGGCGCCCAGAGGCAGTTAACCTGCAGCGGAGTTTGATTTCGCGGCGAGGCCGGAGCGGGGCGGCGGCCGGACCTCCCCGGAGGCTATCATGGCGAGCCGCGTTCGCGCCATAACGCCCGCGATACGGGCTAAGATAGCGGCGAACTTACAGCTCTGATTTCCGAGCGACGGCGACTGGCGGTCGTACACCAGGAGGTTGGGGGTGAAGAGGAGTGGGTGGATCTAGAAAGGTCGACGCGGGGATGGGAACGTGAATTAAATGAAGAAGGAAAGGTTTCGGAGAGGCTGATGCCTGAAGAGTAGGGGAGGATGAAGTTGAGCAAGAAGAAAGTGATGTTTCGTGTCAGGGGAAAATGAAAGGCAAGACGGTTGAAGAAAGAATTGTGGTATGGAAAGCTAAGGTAAACAAGAAAAGCTAGAAAAACAACGGATGTGTGTGATCGGAAGAGATGAAAATATGTGTAAGTGTTGTGAGAGTAAATCAGGAGAAATAAGAAGGCAGTAGAAATCGTCTGGTTTGTAAGATGCGGCAGGATTTTGCAATGTGAAATTTGATCGAGTAACAATTGAGCGGTCATACAAAAATTGTAGATGGATAAATGGAGAGGGAGGGAGGAAGAGAGAAACAAGAGAAAGGGAGAGAGAGAGAGCGAGAGAGAGAGAGAGGGGGGGGAGGGCCAGAAACAAACAGAAAAAAGACAAATAATCATTTGCAGAAAACGAATGAGAAAGGAAGATAGTAACGAAATATAAAAAAGAAAATTAAAAGTTACATGGGAACAGTAGAAAGACAGACAAAACAAGCATCAGCAAAGATGCAGACACTGCCTACATCAGCTTTACAGCCCTAAGACAAGAGCCACAAATCGGTCGGAAGCAGATGACCGCACCAAACACGAAGACAGAACGCATGAGAGCTGGGGGCGAAGAAGAGAGTGAGGATTCCAAACGCGGAAGAGCGTAGATGTGGCGTGGCGTGGGCGGTAGAAGGCGCGCGGATGGCGAGGCCAAAGGCCGGGCTAGCCGCGTATATAGCCCCCAGTATCTCGGTGGCGAGGCGCCAAGTGAGAAGTTTCTCTCACCCGGACGCTCGCCAACGCGCCCGCGCCGCCCAGCGCCGCGCCACCCCGCGCCACCCTTCGCGCCCTACCACTCCGTCACCACTCCGCCCCCCTCCCGCCACACCCCACCCCTATCCACCCCGTTTCACCACGCGCCCCCTCCGCCCCGCCCCGCTCCACCCCGCTCTTCCCCGCCCCGCAACGCTCCATCACCGTACAGCAACGCCACTCCCCGCCCCGCCCCGCCCCCTCTCGCCCCTCCCCTCCCTGCTCCGCCCCGTCCCGCCCCGTCCCGTTCCGCCCCGCCCCATCCTGTCCCGCCCCGTTCCGCCCTGTTCCGTCCCGTTTCGGCCCGCCTCGCCCCGCCCCACTTCACCTAAACTCCGCTACGCCCCGTCCAGCCCCGACCCCTCCCTGCCCCACCGCGCCACGCCACGCGATTTCGGACTGCACCGCGTCTTGTGGCAAGCGGGATACCCAATACGAGCTGAGACGAAGCCACAAGATGTGGCTCTGAGCGATGAACAGGTGGGAAACTTGCGAAGTTTTCATGGAAGTTCGTATTAAATCACGTTATGAGTTGTGATTATTTCGAAAAGTGTTCCCTTTTTTGTTTATTTTAACAGTGACGATGTAAAAAATGATCAATTCACGTCCTCTTATGGATATTTTAAGGTCCACTTGCACTCCAATTACTTTATTACAAAACTAATGCCATAATGACTTAAGTATAACACCTGTTCCCTGTCGAAAGAAAAAGAGTTGTTTCAAACAAACGAGAAATACTCCTACTTTATCTAACACCACATAATAGAGAAAAAAGCGTCAATTTTTTTCGAAATGCATTTAAGTATTAAGAGAATTTTGATGTGCAGACTATAGTAAATAAGCGATAATATATGCAGTAAGTACCTTATGCACAAATGCATCATTGTACCTTAAAACTACCACTAATTTGCTCCGTCGTCTAGTGAACCGCAACATACGCACGAAAAGTAGTATATAATGCGAAGATTCCGTGCTCCGCCAGCGAAAACATTTGATTTAACGAAGGAAGGAGGCAATATGTTATAGCCATAGAAACGGAAATGGTAATACTGGGGAAATTTTAATGCACTCTCACATTGCGTAATACACGGTGGCCGAACCGCACTAATCTCTTTCGAAGGTGAAACAAGCTTGAGATACATGGTATACATAATCTCACCACGCTGCAAAATAAAAAGAAAAAAAGAGAAGGTAATAAAACATGTAATGCACAAAAATACACAAATGTTTTGGAAAAGAACAAAGGAAATGCTCATTATTTTTAATTAAACCAAAAAGAACCGACTTTTCTTTCAGCTTTAGAAAAGAAACTCAACCTAACTGTTATCTCTGTTGTGCACAATTTCTTGAAAAGTACTCATTGTCAGTATTTTCTTTGCCCGTTTCGTATAACCTAATTATAAGGAAATAAGATATGTGTCAAAAGACTTATTCACGATTCATGTCTGCAACAACTCCAAATGTTTCGCCTCCAGTAATTTCGACCATCACAAAAAAATGTGATTGAATCATTGGGGCTGCTACATGATATAAAATTAATTAAAAAAAATCAATGTCTGCTTTATCTATTTACTCGTACTACTGCTCATAAAATGTAGTAAGCATCCGTATGTGTAAATATGTAAGCATCCGTAAAATGCTGCATTTATACACCATGTACAGAAAATGAAAAACGTACATATATGCACAAAATTTCGATTGTTTTGGTAATTTTCTCGAACTCATAATGGGCCGCAATCTCCAATAATTTTATTTGCGGAAAATAAAAGGAATTAAAATTACTGATTGCTAAACTTTGACTTTTATACAAAATATGCATACACACACAGAATAAAAGTATTTCTGTAAGATTACGAGGCTTTTGTGGAGCGCCGAGTGCACACTTACCGCGGTCGTGTTGAAGCGGAGTGAATAGCACCCTAAGCGGCGCGCAAGGGTTGCATGGTGGCGGGCGGGACGAGGGCTGGCGGGGCGACGGCGGACGAGTCGAAGGTGAGGAGTCGGCGATGGGAGGACGAGAGCGAACGCGGCGAGTGCGGGGCGAGACGAAGATGGGAATACGAAGCTGGGGAGGAGCGACTGCGAACGGGGCGAGAGCGGACGGGACGATGGCGGGGAGTTGGGAACGAAGGTTGGGGAGAAAATTGGGTACAAGAGCGGGCGGGACGAGAACACACAGGACGAAGTTGGAGAGGGCGAATATGGAACGACGGTGGGCGAGGCGAGAGTCGGTGTAATTAAAGTGAGAGAGACCAAGATGGAACGGGGGCGGACGGGACGAGAGCAAACAGGACGAAGTTGGAGGGAGCGAATATGGAAGACGGTGGAGATAAAAAGATGGGGGACAAGTGGGGACGGGTGATTGTGGACGGGGTGAGAGCGGACGGACGAGGGCTGGCAGGACGAAGGTAGGGGAGACGAAAATGGGGGAGAGGGCGGATAGGATGAGGGCGGGTGGGGACAAGAGCAGGCGGGGAAGGTTGGGGACAAGGACGAGAGGGGTGACGGAAAGGGGGCAGGAGGGGACGGATGTGATACAGGATCACAGTCGAGTTTGAGCGAGGGCCGAGTGCAAGTAGGTGCGGGCGGGACCAGGGCTGGCTTCACGAGGGTAGGCGGGGCAGGGCGCGGTAAGGCCGGGACGGTGGCTGCGGCCGGAGGGCACCCCAACCCCCTCCCGCGGCCGCCGTCAAAGCACCAACGACCGCGACGGGGCGTGGGCGTGGGCGGGGCGGGTGGTGAGGGGCGGGGGGCGTGACCAGAGCAGAAGCACGCGACGGAGGCTCGCAAATCTCCCGCGAACAGAGGCAGCCGCCCACTGCCTCCCGCCCACACGGGGAGCGGCTTTGTGGCGGCGGTGGCGCAGCGCTGCCAACTCAACGCGGGAAAATGATGTTACGTTGGCATATCCAAGACCTGCAAATGGACTTCTTTATAATATATTCCAAATTTTTTATTATGAATATAAAACTTGTGTTTAAAGTAATAATAAAATTCTTATGCTTTATTTGTGAAATTATCGGCTTTTTGTCATTTAACGGAAACTAAATTAACTGTTAATGCTAAAAAAGTATGACTTCTGATTGATTCGGTCGCTTATGATTTGTTCTTAAACATACATTTTTTGAAAAATCCTTGATATATATGGTGATCTACCACTAAATATTGGAAAGTTTTTGGTAATGGCGAAAAATACAGAATATTTTATAAAACACTTCTTTTTAAAGAATGAGAGTAATTTATGGTTTAAGAGACGAAAATAAGATTTTATTCACGAATGGAAAGTTTGATCTCCGAGGTGACGTTAGGAGTCAAAAGGGCTAATAATTTTTACGAACGAATAAAATATTTTTGCTTTTAAATGCGGTACATTAATTTACTGATTAGAACAATTGCCCAATCAACTCGTCCCTTATCTCCCACTTAAGGTTTTTGTGAAAAGTAACGACCGGCCTACGAGTGAAAATAATTTCAACGTAACGTTGTTTGGCATAATTTTGTGTAAATCACACAATAAATCGTTCATTTATTTGAATCCATGTTTGGTACTCATCACCCATTTATTTACGAAAGGTTTGGCAAAAATTGGGGAGCAAACGCGGGGGTGGGGGCTATGAAGTAAGTATGAAGTAAGGTTTTACAGTAAGAGGCTTTAGGGTTCGCTTACAAGTAGTAATGCAGAAACATTGAGATATCGACGTTTTAGGAAGGCGTTCCAAGGGACTAAATCTTATCAAGATTACTACTGAAATAGATGGATGAACGCTTTTGTCATTCATGTCTAGATAAGAAACATCACGAGAAAGTACTCGAGCAATTTTAGTGAAATGAACAGGTGAAAAACATCTCCCCGATATAATCGTATTTTGTCTTTTATTAACTACATGCATTATGTTACAATTTGTTACAAATATTACTTTTAAACGTACAATAATTGTGAATGATCTGCCATAGATAATATTGGCTAATTAATCTTCACTCACTTACGTGTTGCAAGATTTCTGTTTTGAAGTTGAGATAATTTTTATTTCTTTCATTAGAAGCAAAATTTACGCAGACATTGCAAAATCAGATATGATAAAAATTTAATAAAATTAAACCTTTCTATTGTGAAAATACTTAGCCATTAATTAACCGTACATCATAAATACGAACTTGGGAGATGTGGTTTCCTCTTTCAGTGTCCACGGTAATGCAATATTATACGTTAGGGAAAAGTTTAAAATGAGAGTAAAGTGCCTCAGGATGTTACTCTTCTTGTTTTCTATCGGCCGTCCAAGGTTTAAGATAGTCGGCAGAACAGCGCGTTACCGTCTTACCCGACGAAGCATGATATTCCATTGAAAGGTGTGAAACAAATATTTTAATATTGATAAATAAAATTTTTCGTAACAAAAATTGTAATCGCGCAGTTATTAACAAACTCACCAAGTAGCTAGAACAATATATTATTCAAATTCGCAGATTTATTTAACATTTGTAGGAAATGAGTTACTCCGCTGCTCGAAAAGTGTCAACCATTTTGCCACGTGCTCTGTCTAATGCTATAGTATCTGAATGTAATGGGAAGAACCACTTTTCGGTTGTTTTCCTCTGATCGTTTATATCAATGTTTGTTCGCTGTAATACGTTGTATTTTTCATTGCAATATTTTGATATATTACACATTACATATTGTAGTTTTAGAACAATAAACTTAAAGAAATAGCAGATAATCAACCTACAACTCTGGATGCCAACAAATTAGTGTATAGTTAAATTCTGAATTGAAAATGGTTACTTGTGGCACAGTTTTCTAAATTGAACAGTTCGAGGTCCAAAGATTGTAAAATTGACATCTTGTTTTAGATCAGTTTCTAATTCGTAAAGGTAAAATATTTTGATATTGGAGAAAGTGTGACGTATGTTGTCACTAATGAGTGTTGGTCATATTTATAAGAGCTTGAAATATAACAACATCATTAGACAACCTTCGACCAAAAGCAAATGTAATAACATTTACGAACATTGGAGGATTGTTGGACTGGTGTGACGTATATGGTTTCTGCCCTTCATTTGGCAATGTTGAAAAACTGTAATTTATTACTAGAAGTGACAAAAACAATTACTACCTTGCCAATTGGCTGAAGTAAGCCAGTAGTTGATTTATTTTATTTTTGAAAAAACAACAACAAACAAACAAAACAAAACACAAATCAAAAAAGAAAACAAAACAAAAGAAAAAACAAAAGAAAAAACAAAAGAAAAAACAAAACAAAAACAAAGCAACCAAAAAAACATTCATTCCTCTAAACATTGATATGAATCTCCGATTTAGCACACACCACGAAGACCGTAACACAGGCTTCACTCACAGAGAAGATGGTCGGGCATTGGTCAAGCGTATCAGAACAGAGACTGGCAACAGTTGGCGCGCTTGGGGGGCGGGGCGCAATTGACTCGTCAGCGCGGCTGCAGCCGCCGACGGGCCGCCGCAACAATAGCGGGCCCCGCTGACTAATAGACTGCGCGCGGGCGAAAGCGCGGGTCGCTCGCGCCCCCGCGTCCGCAGCGGGCGGCAGGGCGGGACGCGCGCCCGGAGAGAGGGGCCTTCAGAAAAACCGCCCGGCGCGGCGCGGCACGGCGCGCGCACGTCGCGGGAACAAAACGCCGACATGATAGCCTCTGTGCTGCGCGCCGCAGGGGGCGGGGGTGGGATGGGGTGGGGGCGCGAGCCAGTGCACGGGTCGGCGCCGAGGGCGCGGAGTGCGGGGAGGAGGTGACCATGCGGGACCAGGTCCGAGAACGACGGACGGTGCAACACGTGGAGGGTTTAGAGACGGGGTTGGAATGGGATGGAATGCGCCGGTGACTGGCGGTCTTGTCGATTCTTGCATCTCAACTGGTAGGGGGGAGGGGCTTGAGATGGAACACTTCGGTTGCGGGGCTGGGAATGGCGGGCGCTGGGAAGACGCGGTAAACAACCTACCTGGCATACGGGAAAGTTCGTGATGAATTACTAGAGGGGAATAAGGAAGGCGACAACAGTAGTAATGGAGGTGACCGGGCCACAGTGTCAGTCCACCGCATGACAGTGGGAAGGTGAATCGGTTGGCAATTCAAGTAAATAGAGAGGGAGTGGATTTTACCGAAATGGATGCATACCCACAGACTAGGCATCCATCGCGTGTTCCTGTATTTGGAACGTATCTTGAGGTCACTCCGTGTTCTCTACTGGTACTTCCACCACAAGAGGAATAAGATGGACGGAAGAACCTCCATGATAGCTCCCGACATTTTTTCTGAAATACAATTTTGTGTGGAATAACCGAGGTCCCAACCAAAAATCTAAATGTTCTAGACCCCTATACCAGAACTCGCTCCCAAGCGAGTAGAAAGGGTGAAGGACGAGACAACTGGGGAATCAGCCACATGATGCAAACAGTCGGTTGGGTAGAGGAGCAATCGGGTGGATATACGATTGAATAGATGGGCGATCGGGTAGACAGGAGATGGGACATCGGGTGAATGCAACATCGGGTGGATGCGACATCGGGTGGATGCGACATCGGGTGGATGCGACATCGCGTGGATGCGGCATCGGGTAGACGGGGCATCGGGTAGACGGAACATCGGGTAGACGGGGCATCGGGTAGACGGGGCATCGGGTAGACGGGACATCGGGTAGACGGGACATCGGGTAAACGTGACATCGGGTAGACGGAACATCGGGTACACGGGACATCGGGTAGACGGGACATCGGGTAGACAGGACATCGGGTAGACGGGACATCGAGTAAACGGACGATCGTTCGATCAGCTTCATTAGCGAACACAGTCCGCCGACTGAGGGACCATCGATTCAAACTAGCGTTCGGACGAGCGGTTGGATGGGTGGGTGGGAGGATGAGCTAGTGGGCGGGCGAGCGGACAGTGCCCGGCAGGAGGTGCACCCCACCCCTCTTGCGGTGCCGTGCGCCCCGCCTATTGTGCGCAGTTCCCCGCGGTGGCCGGTGGCCGGTGACCGGCTCGCGCGCGCCCGCGCACGGCGCTCCCGCCCCCGTGACCAGCGACGACAATGCGCGGCTTTTCCCGTGGGACGCACCGCGCCGCGCCACGCTGCCAGGTGGGCGCGCCGCCCAGATTTATGTCCGCGTCCATCCCCTTCAGCAACAACGGCGCTCCACGGGATGATCTTTTAAGTCAACAGTTCCCCAAGGTGAGCGTGAGTGGAGAGAGCCAAATGGATGGGTAATGGAATTTGATACTCGTGCCAAAAGCTTTTTACTCTTGTGAATGTCGGAGAAATAGAATGAATTCAGATGTATTTACAATGTTGTTCAAAATAAGAATGTAAATTGTTCTTTGAATTTGTGTTGCGGATTTACTCGAAGAATTTGTTTACGTATCAAATGAATAGCGGAGACTTAAAATCTAATATAAAATCCTCCCGAAACAAAACATTGTATAGACAGTGTTACTATAAATATTTATTACATTTTCACTTACTATTCCAGTCGTGTTTTCCTTTTGTACCAATAACATAAGCAGTGGCGACATGGAAGACCGTATGTCTTGTGATGGAAGCTTTCAATTTCTAATCCCAATATACGTTTTGCTGGACCGACCAAATGTGGTCGCTATGGTTGTAGTGCTGAAATGAGTGCGGTATGAGAAGTTCCATATTTCAGTCCTGCGTAAGCATGAACGAATTCACTTGCGGCAATGATTGCATTTCCCACTCTTTAAGCATTTATCTTTTCCACCTCATCCTATTATTCTTGGTAGACACGAGTGACGGAGAAGCTTCCCTTTGAGTCAAGTGTCCATTACATCTGGGTCGGGTGATCTCGTTAATCCCTCGGTTGGGTTTGTGGCTGGGAGAACTGTCCCAGTACGTCGTGTATCACCCAACCCCGATCCTTCGCTTAATTCCTTTCCCTCGCGCGATCTCTTGTGTGACTGTAAATTAGACAAGTGCGCGCGACGTGTACGCCGACTGACCGCAGCGTCGGTGCCCTCTACGTCTTCTTCCCTTCTTCTAAAGCCGAGAAAGTCCAGAGTTTTGTCTTCTTCAGAAAATATATAATGACCGAAATGCTGTTGATTGATTGATTAGTGATTCCGGGCGCATCAAATGCAAAGGTAGTTATTCCTATAAGTGTAGTGCATGCTTTTATCGCAGGCGTTGGTTGTAATCTTCCACCTCTGGCTGGCGAGACCTACACGTCGGCTAGCGGGGTTTTCCTCAACCAGGTATTATCAGCGTAGCACCGCCCCAGCTGGACCAAGCGCGCTTAACTTCCAACTGATCTCCCGACCTGTGTGGTAGAGTAGTGCCTCTGAGCGTAAGCGTGTCTTTAAGGGGAGAGGTTAGGACAAGGAAGAGGTAGGAAAGATCGCGCGCGGTCCCTAGCCTGTTTAAAACAGTCCTGCTCCGTCATTCCCCTGGTGTTGATCGAAGAAACCACGGAAAACTACCGATCAGGGCTGTCCGCAACAATTTCTCTCCAGCCCCACCGATTGAATTCGACCTAGCTGACAAGCAACTGTCGAAAATGCTGTCACCGTCAGACCTAACTCTAACCTTAGGATCTTCAGGTCAGCGGTACTCCAGTTGACATCAGTTGATACCCTGAGCCACCTCTGCCGGTGCAACGGATGGGGAGGTGTGTATGTGGTCGGATCTGGGGGGGGGGCGAATATTCAGCCGGTGAAGAAGATTTCTCAGAACACCATGAAGAGCCACACATATAATAAGAATATCTGTTAAGAATTTTCACTAATTTACACTACTTTAAAGTAACCAAAAAACTCTGAATATGAGAAATTTATTAAAAAATTATATTTTTGGAAATGTGCTTACCTAACTTTAATAACTTTCTACCCATTTCCTGGCAATAACTATTCGCCCCTGCAATTGTGGAGTTTATGTATCTGTAGAAATGAATACATAACTGTTTAAAAATATATGAATCTCACGACGTCCAAGCTAAACTAAAACCTAAGTCAATAATTCACATTGATTTGTGAATAGTTATTTACATAGATTTTATTTGAGAAAGAAAAAGAAAATATTGCGAATATTTATTGGACAACAACAACAACAACAACAAAAATTGCAGACTTGGTAATTTTCTAAGTATAAGTAATTCAGTGTAATGTTTCTTGCTAATGAGATTCTTATTTTCTCAGTTTATTGGATACAGAGTTGTCAAAATATGCGAATTGGTTGGGGCGTTGTCAGCATTCTACCTTTGTTCCATTGTTTTTATATATGATCTTCCTACGCTAAATATTTCTGGTTTCGTGGGTACTCTGAGACAATACACACGCAGTTACGAGTAGCGAGTAATTCTTTTCTTTGAGAAATTACGTTAAAACGTCAAATATTCACCACGAAGATATTTTAAATTGGCATTTACATTTTGAAAGCTAAAAGAAACGTTCTCATTAAGAAGTGTGCAATTTAAATGTAACTCGTGGTGAAATAAAAAGCCAAAGCAATAAATGGTTCACTTTTAATTATCAAAAAAATCTAAAAATCTTGAAAAGTATTCATTTTTCCACAATTTGTATTCTGAAATGATTTAAAGATCTAATATACAGAAAAATTATCTTGCTCTGAAAAAGGAATCCCTTGCTTTAACGTAAAAGGGAAGAACAGTTTCGTAAAACACTATAAATGTGTCCATGCAACTAAAAATTACTCATAAATGAATAATATTTTTGAAATAATTTATATGAAATTATTTAAATAACTATTATTCAGAAATGGATTGCATTATATTATATAAGATATCTTTAGCTTCAACATTAAAGTTGCAAGGAAATTGAAAAAAATCGAACTTTTGCAACTTTCGGAATTCTAGAGGTTTTAATGAAAATAGATCTATGACTTATGAATTATTGCTACTATTACACTCAGCAATATGCGATATTTACTCATATTTTAAAATCATTTTACATGACATTGTTTAAAAATCTTATTTTTAAGATCAGATTTCACTAAGAAAATATGTCTATATCTATTTTGCAGTTGTAGAAAGGTACTGAAAATGTTTTACTTTGCCAATTTTTGAAAATATTTACATTTCAATGAAAATTGGAGCTCCGTTATTCATAACCATGTTTTGCTGGATTCTAAAAATAAAATAAAGAAAAAATTCAACCAATTACGAGAAATTTTTTAAAAAAAGCAGTTGAAGCATCAGGCAGTGCACCCGAAAAAAAAATTAAAATTCAAGGGGTTGCGACAATTCACCAGTTGCGACATCAATCAGAAAATTTATGATATTCCTGTGTATGGCTTAGGTGCTAGTGTTTTTCTATATGGACGGAGAGTCGTTTTCCCGAAAACCAATTTTCCGGTATCAAGTCCCTTCAAAATGAATTTTCTGTCGAAAAATCAGCACCATACGCTGCATCGTTACGTATTGTTCTCTATGCTACGAAGTAGCATAGAAGTAAAAATGTAACTTTAAGTTTTCACATTTAATGGAAGTGTATGTTTATATACAATAAACTAATGTTAAGATTTGGAAAAAAAATCTTCCTGCCTCGGTTTCTTAGTGGTTCACAACAGGATGGTTGCTCACAAGCATCAAATGTTTTGCCACCACCGATTTAAATATTCCCTTGGAAGAGCAAGATGAAAATACGAAATACATAAAAAAGAAAATGATGAAGAAAAGATGAAAGAGAAAATAAGAAAAATAAAGAAACGAAAAAGATTAAGAAGAACAAAGATGAAAAAATAATCATGATGGATGAAGATGGATGACAAAGACGAAGACGAAGAAGAAGAAGAAGAAGAAGAAGAAAATGATTATTTGTTCAGCCTTTCTGTCGACATGTGTGCCCTTCACCCGGCTCCCAGCAGAGAGGCGCCAGCCAGGTAGACCTCCTCCATCTTTCCTCCCCTCTTTCTCCTCCGCGGCCTGACCCCCTGCAGCAGCTGCCTCGCGCCTCCGGGACCCAGGTGCATCCGTCGGACCGGAACGACCCAAACCCAGGGCGTCTTATTGAAAAGTCGACAAGGTGTTCATCAAGCGCACGCAATGACTTTCGCTTCATTTCTTCGAACGACACCGTCGCGGCCACTTACTGCACCTCGCCACGCGCCCTCGGGTGTTTCACGCCTGTGTCGCGCTTATCCAATTACGAGCCCCCCCCCACCTAGTGGGATGCCGGGACGAGCATAAACAAAATCGGCTTGTTAAACAGGACTGTTTGACTGCTTCTGATGATCAGTGAACGTTCTCCAACCTGGCAGAAGAGACAACATGAGCTAATCCATTAACACACACATGCACAACGACGAGGAAAAAATGTGTTGTGTGGTTCTCTGGGACGTACCACATACCACAATAATGCGCCCTTGTCATCGCGTGGAAACAAAGCGTGTAGTGTGGTATCAGCTAACAGGACTTGTATGCCATACACAGAATTCACTAGGGCAAAAACACTTTCATGCCGCTGAGTTATCAAGGATCGCAACACATGTGAGAACATAGCTAAAATAATTATTAATTAAATTTGAGTATCAACCCGGCTATTTCAATTACATTACTTCCACTTTACTGAATAGTATTACCACAAAAGAAGAAACAGCGGTAGAACTTTTTTATTTTATGGTTTTCTGTGGTTAATTTCCTTTTATCGCACAGCAATGCATTGCAGAGCACATGTCACAAAAGAGCATTGTTTATAAAACAGTGGCGTTTGCGAGCTCTGGCTGTGTACATCTTTTCACAATTTTTAATTATATAATACAACAAACATTTGAATACGGCAGGCTAAGAGAATGGGATGGTAAATTATTGCATTAAAACTTATACGTAGCTATGCAGACTCTAATTTCACTATCTCGGTTTCTTTCGTCAACAAACTGATATTAACACTATTTCTCTCTAAACAGTGTTATTGAGATTATAGCGATATTACAAACACAAACTACAGAGTACATCTGAATAAACAGATATATTTTCCTGTACAGTATGAGAACGAATTAATCGATTAATCAAACGACAAAAATGGCCATTGATTGTAATGAACTCCTAAGAATATTCCCTGTTTTATTACAACAATATGTTTAATTGATTCAAAAGAGTAAATATTATAATTGTGTTATGTTATAACTAATAAATATTATAATTATATTACACAAATCATAAATGCTAGGCCAAGGATATCTCTCACATTTACTTAGAAACAGTTATCTCAATTTACCATTAAAAGTAGCCAATACAATAAATAAAAACCTATTTCATGCACGCGTTAAGAAAGGCAATCACACTTGCGGAGAATGTCTCAGAATTTGTTCTTTTAACGATTATTCAGTTATTTGTTTTTACATTTGAAACGATTAAGACAACAATAAATAACAAGATCTGAAATGAATTCTGCGGCAATATATTTTGTTGTTTTAGATAATGGCAAATGTTGAGTACGACTCAGCGATCTCAATTTTTAGACAGAATAGTTAAATTCGATTTGCGACATTAAAATGTAAATCTGCCTGTTGATTTCGAATATCATAAACAAGGAATTGACCCAGTGACGGTGGGATATTAGAACGGCGGGGTGTTCAGATCATGTGAACTTTACAAGAGATTTAGGATAAGGATTGCCTTGCAGATGGCAGTGCTCAAGTTAGCGGTACAAGGGGAAGTAAATTCCGAGGGGAAAGCGGGGAGGGGACGGAAGAGAACGCTAGTGACAAAGATGACAGCCGCAAAGTCGTCCAGGACGTCTGCAGCGGCGGTGAAACCCAAGGTGGCGACAGCTCCGCCGCCAACGAAGGGGTACAGGCGGCGCGCCTACGCCCAGGAAGATGAGGGGTGGGGGCGGCGCCATCGCGACGCGGGCGTCGTCGGGCGGCTGGCGCAGGCGGCGCCTGTTGCGGCGGCGGAATCCACAAGACGTTGCGGCAGCGGCGCTGGCTGCTTCATTTCCATCGCAAATCCCGGCTCCGATAAGGCGCTACCGGGAGATGCCGACAACCCCGCCGCCGCCACCGCCGCCGCCGCCACCGCCGCCACCGCCGCCACCGCCGCCGTCGCCATCGTCACCACCGCCGCTATCGCCATGGTCACCGTCACCGCAATCGTCACCGTCATCGTCACTGTCATCGTCATCGTCACCGTCGTTGCCACCGCTGCCACCGCCGCCGCCCCCCCGTCCCCGCCGTCCCCGCCATCCCCACCGTCCCTGCCGTACCCATCGTCCCCGCCATCCACGCCATCCCCGCCGCCGCCGCCACCGACGTCGCGGCGTCGACGAGTCGTCGTCACAGCCACCACCGGCTCAACCGCAGTCTGTCGTCGTTGCCGCCGTGATACCACAGCCATCGCTCTCGTCATCGTTTTTGTCGCTGCTGTCATCGCTCTGTTGCTGCCTCCTCTGGTACAGGTGGTATCAATGGGACCACCAGCACAACAACGCACTCCAACGCAAAATGGCCAGCGCCTTTTAAAAGTTAACCGGTAATGTCATTTCCAAACCACTGCCAATAGTGCCCTCAACTCCAATACTCTAACATTATTTCTATTACTATTTGCGCCTATCAGTGCTAGCAACGTCAGTGACACCGTCATCTTCCTTTTAGAGTCAAGTGCCCAATAGGACTGCGCCATAACGCATCTTCAAGTTCACTTTTGCCTTCACTTCATTCTTCCAAATCTGCTAAAAACCTCGCTTCCGCCAGCGTCTTGGTCGCAACCATAGAACTCCGTCGGCAGACCGCGACCGGGTAAGGAGGACGAGGAAGAGCAACGGCGAGGAGGGGGAGGGGGAGGATATGGAAGGAGGCGTGCGGCGCGGGGGCGTGGCGCATGCGAGGGGCGGCGCGGCAGGAGGCGCTGCTGAAACTATTCAATCGATGCCAAATTGCTCGGCCCGGCCGGAGGTTCGCGAGAGTTACTGCCTCTTCGCCCGACCGGACCTCGCTGAGCACTTCATCAGGGCCTCGGACCGGCGACGTTTTTCCGGCGGCCCCACACTCACGCGACGCCTCGCCTCGCCGCCCGGCCCCGCCCCGCCCCGCTCCGCCCTTTCCGCCCCAATCGCCTCACCCCCCCCCGACTCACTATGAATCTCATCTCGCCCCGCTCCGCACCACCCTCGCCCTTCTCTTTCCGCCCCCAATTGCCCCACCACCCATGCTCGCCCCGGCTCCTCTTTCTCCTCCCCAGCTCCGCCCCAGGCCCGCTCCGTGCCGCCCCACTCGGCCCCTCCCTCGCCCTCCTCTTCCGCCCCCCATCACCACGCCTTGTTCCGCCCCACCCCGCCCTTCCCGCTCCCAAATCCCCCCTATTCGCCCAGATCCTTACCTCGTCGTCTCACTCCACCCTTTCCCCACCTCCACTCACTCCTCAACCACCACCGGCTTGTCCCGTACCCGCTCCACTCCGCCCTCGCCCTGCTCTTCCGCTCCCCATCGTCCCATCTCGCTACGCCCCGCCCCGCCCCGCCCTTCCCGCTCCCAATTTCTCCACCATCCCGACTCGCCCCGATCCATACCTCCTCGTCCCACCTCGCCCTTTCCCCACCCCACCACTACCACCGGCTCGTCCCGTGTTTCACCTCCTCGCCCGACTTTCCTCGCCCTCGCCCTTTCCGCCTCCGATCGTCCCACCACCCTAGCTTGTCCCGATTCTCATCTCCTTGCCCCGCCACGCCCTGCACTGTGCTTCTTCCGGGACCCGGAGCGGCCAACAGAACGGGGCTCCCTCGCAGCGCGTGTCCTATTCAGTTCTTTTACTATTTCCGCCACTAATATGCACCATTTCTTGGGCTAGCCCTACACGTCTGGGTTACAGACTTTATCACGCTTATCCTTGGATTTGAGAAATAAGTTTGCTATTTCTTTGGATGTTATCTTCTATTGTTCCTGCTTTCTATGTCGTTTTTCATTTGTCTTCCTCATGTCTTCAGCCATCTTGAAACCTGTTTCACTGTTTTACCTCGTAGTTGATTTTCTTTCACATTAATTCTGCCCTTTTAATAATTAGAATAAATATCACCATCTTTTATGTTTTTTACATGTATCAAAGAACGATAACCTACTACAAAAGTGACAATGTTCTGGTTTCGCGAATGAGAAAGTAACCCACTCAAATATACTGATGGAACGCGAAGACGTCAGCCACTACACACATACATACATTCATATACTGGAAGCAAACTTCATTCTCAGTGTGGTAGGATGCGAGCCCTCTACTATTTGAATTGATGCTCTAAGACCCGCTCTTTTAGCCAACAACCCTGCCATCCAAGACAGCTACTACGAATTAATATAATTATTTTCAACATATTTCGTATGTGTAGGAATAATAAACCTAATTAAGTGCTCCAGCAACAACAACAAAATACACCAGAACCTGTTTTCTTGTTTTCTAGCAGAAATTACAAAATATTTTAAACTTTCCTTCCAGTACCAAAACGTAAAATCCATTTTACGGTTACTTGTACATCTATAGGCCACCACACGAACGTGAACCTCCCTTTCAGCCGTTTTGAGCAAGGTGACCAACGAACAGAGAGAAACGCAGGGGTCTGCTCAGCACAGCATGCGGTCGTGGCTGGTTGCATGTCGAGCGCGGAAGCTAATGCTTATTCCAGCCATTACACGGCCGGAGCGCTTATCGAATTCTTATCCTTTCCATCTCTCATAAAATCTCACAAAATTATTATTTGTACACCACGGGCCCGGGAATACCATAAATTCCGCCCGAGAAAACTCAGAAGTGAAAGCAATGGAAAAGCCTCGCTCCTCCTTGTTGGCTTTTTTTCTTATTTCTTTCACAAAGCTGCTTTTACGACTCCGCAGGCGTAATTGACAACGGAACAAAAACCTCCACGGCCGTCTCTGTCGCGGGCGACGGCGATGTCGGCGCTGTCTCCGGCAGATCCACGCGACGCATCAGCGCGTGCGTAATGGCGGCTGGGGATATACCACTGTACCTCTGCGCGTAGAAAGGCGAGGACGAAATTAACTGATTAGTGATTCTGGGTGCGTCAACGGCCAAAAACATTAGTCTCGTGAGTGTAGTGCATGTTTTTATTACCGGTTCGCCTTCGCTGGATGGCAAGATCCGGCGTCGACCTTCCTGTCGGCTTGCAGAATTTTCCACAACCAGGTATCTCCCAACAGCGTGGCACCGCCTCAGCCGGAACAAGTTCTAAACTTCCTACTGGTCTCCCGACAAGAGTGGCAATGTAGTGGATGCATGTGTGTGTAAGTAAGGGGTGAGGAATGGACAGGAAATGTGAGTTTGCGAGGCACCGACTCCCGGACTTCTTGATTTACATAAAACAACCTTGAGACTGTTCAACGCATTGTTTTCAAGTTTTCTTTATAACCGAAATTCTTCTCGAGATCACAGAAGATGCCTCACACTCAATCGCCTTACTTGAGCCAGCGACTTGTAGTTAATGACAGCATTAGCCGACTGGTGTCCAAAAGACATCCGTTCATCATCATTCTCACAGATTTATCTAAACTGTCTGGCTAATGTGCGAATTAACCAGCTAATTTTTTAATTAGCCGTATTTTCGACTTAAGGCGTATCCTACACCGTGAGTACTGATTTAGAGCGCGTCAACTACAGAGGTCATTAGTCCCATAAGTGTAGTAAATGTTATATTCGGATGTTCCTCCCCCGCTGGAACGAGAAATTTGACGCCGACTTACTAGTACACATCGGCTCGTAATCCTCTCTTCCTCTAGACCTCTTTCCCAACAGAGCACAGCCCCAACCGGGACAAGCTCTAAGCTCCCAACTGGCCTCCGGCCATGTGAGGTAGTGTAAATGATGTAAACAAGAGTATCTCGCTTCATTCGTACAAAGTCGCCTCCAAAATCGCCTACAAACAAAATGTTTCTTGTTACTTCTAAATATATTTTTAATTAAATTTTAAATGTAAACAATTATGTTCAACGACTAGCTTATACCAGTCTCCCCATCACCGTTCCGTGCCAGGTTTCTAAGAGCGCTGCACCATCAGACAAGGGACGGGGCAGGCATCGGTTTCCCCAGGTATTTTGTCGTTGTTCATGCAAAGAAAGTTAATATTTCATTGTCATGTGTATTACCGATTTTCTTAGATGTTTTAAACGGATTTCTCTAAATCCTGTAGCTTGTTACTGAATTTGAATTATTTTATTTATGACCGTAATTTTATTTTCCTTAAAATTAAATAACTGTTCTGTTTTTTATAATCCATAGTTTAATAATAAAGGAACATTTCATGATTTGTTCTATGAAAAAATAAGTGTGAGAAAAGTTCATATCTGAAATGACAAAGTCTGGAAAGAAAAGTCATAGATTCCATTGTTTAATTTTCTTTTATATATCATAGAAACACTTATCTGCAAATAAAATAAAGCTGATGTACATTTTCCAATAATTTGTAGAGTGGAAAATTGCTAAGAAAATGATTTCTGGATTTTGTCTTCAATATCCTCAAGTTCACAGTCATAAAATACAAGTTAATTAATGACATTTTTATTAGTCCCATGCTTTACAAAACCGTTAAACTTCCAATCACAAGCATCCATCTGAAAAATTATTTTTCTCTACGTTCCGGCACGTTTATTTCTATGATTTGCTGCCAGTAGTGTGGTACTAGCACTTTAATTCGGATTATCTCGTTCATATTTATGTTATCTCTCGAATGGACGAAGTATTTACTGTACCTAAACACAGGACCTGTGCAATAAAAGTGTCTGAAAAATGAACCATTGCAAAAATTACCATTTTCAGATATTTTTATGAATTATAGGCACTGCTTCAAAACGAGTGGGATGGGCGCCAATAAAAATACTATCACATATTCCAACAAAGTGCACGAGTGAGACGTAAAAAATACTCATACTTGAAATGAAATAATCTCAAAAAGTTTCATTAAATGTTACTTAAACAGAAACGTAACACGTGTACAAATAGTCTCTGGACACGTTTATCTCCAGGTTTTGGAAAATATGTTTAATTCAATTTGTGTATCGTCTGCACTGAGGCACGTCCGTTAAGGTCAGTAAAGGTGTTAATTATTCTTAAAATGTATTTGCGTTGCTGAATAAGATATATTAACTTTCACAAATCTTTCACAATGACTTTCATGGTAAAGAAAAATACTAGAGCAGAAGAGACAAAGAAGAAAATACATTTCAGAAAGAAGTGCATGATTATTAATTTCTAAATGAACATGCATTCTATGATATCCCGAGTTCAATACCTAGGGCTATGTTCACTGCCGATAAATATATTTATTCTACGAAAAATTATTTTCATTCCCAATAGTCCTTAACACATTGGCGTTATCGCATAAACGGAAGAACAACTAATTTTTAAAACCTGGTTTCATGATTAAAGAAGACTCAAATAGGCCATTGCATGACCTTAAAACACTTTTCATTTTGGAAAGTAGATATAAATCGTACACTGCGATTTAAGTACGTAAGGAAGGCGATGGTAGCGATAAATGCCAAGGTTGTAGAAGCAACCATGTACCAGCAAAAAATGTCGAAAACAAGGTTTCTAAACTTTTTTCCTCGTGAAGAAATTATAATTAGGTGATAACTTATTTTTCCATTATTATTTTCATCACACAAACTAAACTGTTTCATGAAACTCACCTGAACTTAATTTTGTTCAGGATGTAAAATAATACATTAACAATGAGGACTGAAACTGTAGAAAAACGTGTAAAATATATGAATTAAAATTTACACTTACCAAATATAATCGCTATTATTGGTACAATATTAAACCAGCAGTAGTTCTATCAACTAAATTTACGTACAGTCTTAAACAAACATGGGTTGTTTTTTTTTTTGACGATATGTGCATTTGCTGAATGGCATGCCTTAAAATGGCAGGGATTTCGTTGCATTTATAAAGATTATATAAAATTATACTAATTATATTGCATCTTATGTACTCCTAATATCTAGTATGCAGGAGCAAAATCTTCATTAGCAAATTTCTCTTCGTCAAACTGTTACAAATACAGCATGCTATGTCTAATACCAAGTACCTTCTATACCTAAGTAAAATTCACTGTTTGTAGCACACACAGCAGAGAATGAGCTTAGAAACGCCGAAATTATTTATGTGAATGGAATTCAACTGCAATTATTGTATTAGTAACAATCCCGGAATGTTTCTTTAGCTTTAACAATTTTCGTACTCATTTGAATAAGTTTTCCCAAATCATCTAACACTGTGTGTGTGTCAGATCTCGTGAGTTATTTATTGTACAAGTGTTGTTGTTGTTGTTGTTGTTGTTGTTGTTGTTGTTGTTGTTGTTGTAGCTGCTGCCGACAAACCATTTTCCTAAACGATGTAAGAACCTCTACCGATTTAAGGGAGAGTAGATTCCTAAAACCCTATCGACCTTTCATTATTGCAATATACATTTTTGGAATAAAACAATTTTTCTTTGGTAATCATCTTTCCTAGTAGCAATAACAAATAAAATCCTGAAATTAACTAATGTAAAATGGGTCCAAACAATAGTGCTTGTTGAAAAGTGCTGGATTGCGATAATCTATTTTCGAAACCTTTGTTTCTGTCTTGTATTAACTGTATCACCAGCAATTGTCTCAATACAAAACTAATACGAAGACTCGAGTGTCCACTTGAAATCAAAGCCAGAACTATATGTACTAAACGTAAACAGATCTGACGGGGACACTACACATACGACATACAATTATGAAATAAGATCTGAATAAAGACTTCTATTAAACTTAGTTTTAATTAATGAATAAAATACGAATCCATTATATTTACAACAAACATATATTTTAATAAAATACTAATTACGTTTCGTAACCTATTTCGATTACATCATCAGGTACACTAAACCAAAAAAAAATAATAGTTTATGATATTCACTTTAAAAGGTTGATCAATATTCAACAAATATAAAGGATAAGTATTTTGTTTATCAATAATATCGACAATCAGTGAGTGGATTTGTACATCTACAATTTCTACAATTAGTTTTAATTAATTTACTTGAATTGGCGTTTTATTGAATATTAGAGTTCTGAATTTGGGAAATTACCTTCCCGCCATTCGAGCTGCAACCCCTAGTTTGCTGAGACACCAGCCGCCATCGGTTCTCCGCTACCTTCGCCGCCAGTAGCGCTGCGACCGCGAGCGTCTGCTTGCGCTCTCTCCGCTGCACGCGAAGCCGCTTCGCCGCGGTGGCAATTATCGACGCCACCTCTGCGACAAAGACGGCGGCGGCGGCGAAAGTGGCGGCGAAGGCGGCGGCGGCGGAGGCGGCGGCGGCGGCGTTGGCGGCGGCGGCAGCGATGGAGGCGGCGGCGGTGGAGGCGGCGGCGGTGGAGGCGGCGGCGGAGGTGGTGGTGGAGGCGGCGGCGGCGGCGGATGCGGCGGCGAAGGCGGCAGAGGCGGAGGCGGCAGCGGCGGCGGCGGCGGCGGTGGCGGCGACGGCAGCGAAGGCGGCAGCGAAGGCGGCAGCGAAGGCGGCGTCGAAGGCGCCTTGCAGACTCGGAATAAATCCCTTCATTAATTCGGCATTATCTTCGTTTCCCCGACGGCACGCGTAATCGCGCACCCCCTCTCCATCCCGCCGCGCCACGACGCGCCACGCCACGCGCCTACCGCACCGCGCCGCGCGGCGCCGCGCCGCACCTCCCGCCGACAATCAAAGCATTACGCGATCAAGATGGGCGGGCAAAATTCATTACCGCCCGCCCCTCTCTTCAACCTGCCGCTCCCCGCGCGATACGACGGAATACACAGTGGGGCGAAATGACACTCTCAGACATAGCCTAACGAATTGGTATTACATGTATTGAAATATACTTACATGCCAATTCAAACTATAAACTACAATGTATTCAAACTATCCACTATAGTGAGTCCTCGTAAAGGATATGAAATGTGTAAATAATAGTTATTTATGCACCAAGGGTTTTATAAAGGTTCCAATGATCGAGAGGCGAGAAAAAGCCCCTACGGCCTTTGGGTCGAGGGCTTTTTGTCGTCCGAGCTCATTAGAACCAGTTAACGAACGTGGTACTATGATCTTATTTTTTACCTAATTTCAATTATTCATATTTACTTATTTACTAATTAACTAGTTGTTAACTTGATTAGGATTTGTCATTTCATATTTCCCTCCCATAATTTCCTTTCATAATTTCCTCCGTAAGAGCACATGTAGCAACATTCAACTTTTTTCTCATTTTCCGGTTCCCCACGATCCTCTCGATACAGACAAGTATGCAGCGAATATCGAGTTTCGTATCGAAGGCAATAACAAGCAATAATGTAACAGTAAAACATAAAATATCTATTCATCTGGCAGGTTAATACGGAGTGAATATGGGTGGACGGAAATAACAAAATACTCAATGAATGTGTATCGTTCTTCATAAATGTTTCTGAATGTTACTGTTGATTTTAATCATATTAATGTGTTCAATGACTCGAAGAGTGCGCTCAATTCAATCTTCAAGAATGCATTGAAACAAACAAATGTGCAGCATTCATGCGTAGGAATAAAGGAACGAAACGACCATGTCTCGTTTTCCAGTAACTGTGTTCATGGTTTCTATTTACTTTCAACCTTTGTATAGAAACAATAAAATTTTGCTTCCATAATTATTTCTCATTTATTCAGAAAATAAAACGGGTAACAGAATGTTTCATAGCATTTTGCAGTAGCACATTTTATGCGTATTTATGAAAATATTCCTTTTACTTTACATATACTTTACAATGCATACTGTATTACATTTGAGGGTTTTATTTAGGACCTATTGTTTTTATACGACATACTGCTCCAATTCATTCAACAATTAAAGTTCGAAAGTGCAATATCATTAACTTCATTTTCATCATCCTTATCATTATTAGGGGCACCTCCCTTTGAGTGGCGTGACAGCTTTCCGTGATGAGATCCCAGGTTCCATTCCAGGTTGTGATAAAAATAGTTCGATAATTTTCCATTACAATCGTTTCAATTCCTATATTTTGGGGTCAAAAGGAAAGATCAGGTAGGCCAATTGTGCTAGATACAATGAAGCGAATTCGTCATGCTCGCCAAATGTCTCCTTTATCCCAAGGCGGAGATAATGTATGAAAATTAAAACTAGGTCTGGGAATAAGCTTGAACTAAATAAACTTGGGATTTATTCGAGTCTACAAGTCACACAGATGTAGAAACTGAAAAGAACTCGGGCGCGTTTACTACTAAGGTCATTAGTCCGTAAGTGTTTTTTCTCGGTAGGTGACTGTGTTCCTCCAGAGCTGGATGGCGAGATCCAGCGCTGATATACCGTAGACTAGCGGGGTTCTCCCCAACCAGGAATCACCCACCAACGGAGCATCGTCCCAGTCGGGACAAGTTCTAAGTCCCCGACCAGTCTCTCGGCATGTGTGGTAGTGTAGTGCATGATGATGTAAATGTGTGTAAGGGGAGAGGCAAGAGAACAAGAAAGAGGAAGGAAAAATCGCGCACGGCCCATTTGTCACGATACTGCTTCGGCATTCGCCTAGTGTTGATCGAAGAAACCACAGGAAACTACCGACCAGAACAGCTGACCGCTAGAATTCTCCTCCAGACAGCGACTAAATTCGACCTAGCTAACAAGATAGTGTCGAAAATCCTGCAACAGGCTGGACTCGAACATAGGACCTCCAGGTCAGAGGCACTGCAGTGATATCAGTTGACGCACTGAACCACCTCTCCTGGCACTATTATTAAAATATTGAACATCACAGCAAGTTGGCAATAAATGATTTTTTGTAAACACTCTTTGAATCGCGCCTTTCGGTCCAACATCGGAACAGTGTCTTGCGCGCCGCCGCGCCGGGTCGGGCCACGCCGCCCACGCTGGCCGGGGCGTTGCGGCCTTCCGCTCCATGCGGCGTGGCGTGGCGTAGTGTGGCGTGGCGCGCGCCGCCGCGAGAGCCGCTCACGCACACCATATGGTAATTAAGCCATATTTCTCGCAGCGCGCGGGCCGGCGCTGCGCGGCGCGGCGCGGCGCGGCGCGGCGCGGCCACCGTCGCTGTTGCGTCGCCACTGGAATTCTGCATCGATCCCGCGCACCCACGAGGTCTGCGAGGCTTGTGATCACAATGAGCCCTGTGATGGAATACTGTGATTTGACGTGGAAGAAAGTGTTCTGTGTTGTTGTAAGTTACGCTCAACACTCCTTCTGTTGTTGCTGGCGGTGTTGGTGGTGGTATTGGTGGTGGTGGTGTTGGTGGTGGTGTTAGTGGTGTTGGTGGTGGTGTTAGTGGTGTTGGTGGTGGTGTTAGTGGTGTTGGTGGAGGTGTTAGTGGTGGTGGTGGAGGTGTTAGTGGTGGTGGTGGAGGTGTTAGTGGTGGTGGTGGAGGTGTGAGTGGTGGTGGTGGAGGTGTTAGTGGTGGTGGTGGAGGTGTTAGTGGTGGTGGTGGAGGTGTTAGTGGTGGTGGTGGAGGTGTTAGTGGTGGTGGTGGAGGTGTGAGTGGTGGTGGTGGAGGTGAGTGGTGGTGGTGGTGTGAGTGGTGGTGGTGGTGTGAGTGGTGGTGGTGGTGTGAGTGGTGGTGGTGGAGTGAGTGGTGGTGGTGGTGTGAGTGGTGGTGGTGGTGTGAGTGGTGGTGGTGGTGTAGTGGTGGTGGTGGTGAGTGGTGGTGGTGGTGTGAGTGGTGGTGGTGGTGTTAGTGGTGTTGGTGGTGGTGTTAGTGGTGTTGGTGGTGGTGTTAGTGGTGTTGGTGGTGGTGTTAGTGGTGGTGGTGGAGGTGTTAGTGGTGGTGGTGGAGGTGTTAGTGGTGGTGGTGGAGGTGTTAGTGGTGGTGGTGGAGGTGTTAGTGGTGGTGGTGGAGGTGTGAGTGGTGGTGGTGGAGGTGTGAGTGGTGGTGGTGGAGGTGTGAGTGGTGGTGGTGGTGTGAGTGGTGGTGGTGGTGTGGTGGTGGTGGTGGTGTGAGTGGTGGTGGTGGTGTGAGTGGTGGTGGTGGTGTGAGTGGTGGTGGTGGTGTGAGTGGTGGTGGTGGTGTGAGTGGTGGTGGTGGTGTGAGTGGTGGTGGTGGTGTGAGTGGTGGTGGTGGTGTGAGTGGTGGTGGTGGTGTGAGTGGTGGTGGTGTTAGTGGTGGTGGTGGTGTTAGTGGTGGTGGTGGTGCTAGTGGTGGTGGTGGTGGTGTTAGTGGGGGTTGTGTTGTTGGGGGTGGGGCTGTAGGTGGGGTGGGGGTGTTGGTGGGCGTGGGGGTGTTGGTGGGCGTGGGGGTGTTGGTGGGGGTAGGGGTGTTGGTGGGGGTGGAGGTGTTGGTAGGGGTGTTGGTGTGTGTGGGGGTGTTGGTGAGGATGTTGGTGGGGGTGGGTTGGTGGTGGTAGTATTCGTGGTGTATTGTTTTGCGAGGTGCCGGCGATGGATAGGTATTGCAGGGAGATTTATTTTCTAGTGCGGTAAATATAAAGTTATCTATGAATTAAGAATATTATCCCCCAAATTTAGGATTAAAGGTTTTAGAAGTCTGTTGGCATAAATTATTCTCCAGATTGCGGTCAGCTTCCATATGTCCCCCAACGCCACGATCTTTTGTACATTCCAGTCTTATGAATACTCCGGGAGTGATCGCGTGTGCTAGACATCTTAATGCCGTCGCGGAGGCTCAGGATGACTCGCAAAGACTCCTGACTCCTAGAACTTTAGTGACATTGCGAGTCAGGATGACTCGCATGACTCCAAGAACTTAAGTAGATATTTGTTTAATGATTTGTATTTTCTGATGTAGGCGTTATACTACTTTGCATTATGTACCAAAATAAATTATCATAATGTATAGTAGTTTATTTTTATTTTTAATAATAATAAAAAGTGCAATATTTGTACTATTTCTGCGCATGCCTCAAAACTGAAAAATGATTTCAATAGTGTCAGGGAAAAGGTTTTATGATGGATTCTAAGAAACAATTAAATTTATTTTACATTTATACATTCAGTTTAATTTAAGCAGTTTCCAGTAATCACAAGTGAATTTTTTGTGCCTTCTGCAGTCTGATGTCTCACATAGTGGGCATTTGTTGGAGGTTTTGTTTCCAGACCTTGTATACTTTTCACGCCTCTTTCTTTTTCTAGAACTTCCCTGTTCTTTATTTGCATTGAGACGACACGCAATTGGTTTCTTTAGTAGTTCAATAACGTCATTTATTAGTTTTGACATTTGGTTTCACCAGAAGAGGAGTTTCTTCCTTCAAATACTTTTTTCCCTATTATCATTGGATTCTCTTCTTTGGTATTACATGAAGACACAATCAATGCATTTATTGGTCCTGTATTTATGATATTGTAAGGTAGTGTCAAGAGACTTCTGTTTCTCTTTCTTGCAACAAAATAACTACCCGACATCCCGTCGACAGCGACCGCTCCGCCCTTCGTTGCACTGAAGAACGATTTAGCCTCTAGTTTCCACTTATCACCGGCCGGTGGATCGATTCATTTACTGTGGTGCATAGTTGATAACAATGTAACAACTTCCCTTTTCTCGAATGTAAGAAATCAAAGTTGTAAATGCTTTTCCGAAAGCAATTAGAAACGAGTGCTGTTCTTTGACCTTGCTAGTAATAAAGCAATGTGGAAGATCACGTTTGTTCTTTCGTACAGTTCCAACTATTGTGAGATTGTGCTTGCGGAGAAGTTCAATTGACAACGGAACACATGTTAACCAATTGTCGAATGTTACATTGCGACCAGTATCTGATATTGATTTGATCTGGCACTTCACAAGAGCAGAACAACTTCGATCTAGAGAAAACGGACCATTGGGTTGTTTTCCGAAATAAACGTCCGTAGAGTGGACGTAGTAGGTCCATGCATCCCCCTGAGAAAGCTCATTGGCACAATAATTAGCAGACTTGCTCTTCAGAAATAGAAGAAATAGTCATCTGTCACGGAAGCCCCTAACATTTCACGATGGTTGTGTACTCGCCCAGTCAAAAATTCTTTTTGCAATTGTCGACAAAAAGATCAAATATCTCTCGTACAGGAGCAAACTTGTCAAGTGACATTCCCACTCGGCGATCTCTTTTGTCATCAAAACGCAACATTCTCAATAAGAACTGAACCTCCGTTGCCTCATGGCGATTCGAAATATAGGAACTCCCGTTCCGAAATCACTCCACAACTCTTCAGTATTCAAGTGGGATGACTTCACATCGCCAAAATACAAAAGCCCGATTAGTGCTTTGATCTCTACTAAATCAGTATTCTTGCATCCCTTTCACGAGGTTAATTAGTTTGTACAGTAGCAATGTAAACGTTAATGTATTCTACTATCTTCTGAAGAATAGCATCTGCATCTTCTGAAGGAGCATTTTCATGCCTCGAGAGGCTTCTTCGCGCAGCCCTTGAAACCTGGAAGATGAGTAACGATGTTATATCTCTTGGTGCGTAGTGACTGAGATGATTCGCTCATTTTCCATTTATAGGCATCCTTTCCTATTTAGCAACCTCTGCCAACTAAGGGAAAGTGATCTCCTGAAGTAGTGTAATTAAAAACTAAATCTTTCATCATTTCTTTTTGTTCTGTCTCTGTATCGTAATCTTCATTTTCTCGGTTTTCTTATTCGCAAACGTCACTTCCAAGTTCACCACCTAAAGCATCGTCTCTGACTGATGTTACCTCGTCCAAAATGTGAAGTATTCTATCCGCCGCCTTTTGATTAATTATGAAGACCTAATGCTTCACACCAGCACTGTCCAGCACTGTCACAGAAAAATATTGAAATAGTGCCTGTAGCAACGTTAGCGGTCGCGATGGTCACAGTAGAGAGTATGTGCACCCTCGAACGTTAAAGTACTATCGATCTTTTGCGCATTCGCAGTTCAAGTTTTGCATCACTGATGTGCATCTGTGCATGCGCAGAAAATCGATAGTTCTGACTGCCATGGCGTGCACAAATTCTCTAGTGACCAGCAATGACGATTCCCTACTGGAACCTGTGGGAGCAATGTGAGCAATCTACCCTGAGGAATCAATCTGAGAAACGACCACGCAATAATGGAGAGAGGAAGGAGATAAGAAGCTACTGCAATCGGCACATCCCTATCGTAACCGACAACAGATATGCAGAGAAGAAAATATGACTCGCTGACCCGCGCGGCCGGTCCCGGGATATCCTGAAAGTTTCGATAAGTTCTCAGATAAATTTGATGGACAGTTTCTAGAGCTCCGGTAACTTGCGGCAAAATCTGTGTTTTATGACCCATACCCAAATGATCATTATTTTTGTTTTAAGTCACATTTATTTATTTTTAAGCATTATCAAACGATATTGGTGTAGTTGTACTTAGAATTTATAGCGGCCAGAAGAGATAGAATTTCTTAAGTTTCTCTTTTCATGAACGACGACACAAGAGTCTTAGCTCCAAAGCAGCGAGGAAAATTTCCCAAAGGTAACGTACGCGCACACTAAGTGTGATTAGAGTCGCTTGTAGAATGGTTATTCGGAAGAAGTTGATTCGTGGGCACTATTAAGAACACTTCGATGGAAATATTTTATTTTTTCCTCAACTAAAACAACACTTTCTAACTGCACTAAAAAATAAATGAATATACCTCACAAATTATATACAAATACTTTTATACGCTTTCCATTGACAGAACAGTCACCATATTTCTCAAATCCATCTATACTTACTGATTACACAAATCAGAACTACTTTGATTTAAAATCTAAAAAAATAGGTATTTCCGCGAACGTGAGAACAGTCACATTTAATTGTACTAATCCATTTACTATGCACATGTAAATAACAGATATTGTGGGTTATTACAAACAAAATTCATTACTCTGTGTATCAAAAGGTTTCAAGAGCTGACATAGAGGTTCCTATTTCACGTTTCAAAATAGTTAATTTCAGTAATAGAATACGTATCCGAATTTCTGCGATATTTTGAGAATTTGTTTTAATTAATATGCCATTTTACGTTTAACATGTAAACTGCAAGTCTGATGACATTTAACAACCTTGTAAATTTGTTCCTCTAAAGTAATTGGTTCTAATTAGGGAATGGGAGTGTCATATTAAATTTCTCGTCCTCGAAACTCCGCGCAGTATTGAAATTGCGATGTGATGCGCGTCGCGTAGTGCGAGGTTGATGGTATTTCTGGACGCGAAAACTCATAAGGTTATTAGTCCCGTAATTGTAGTGTATATTTTTATCGCTGGAGATGGTGATCTTCCCTCTGGACGCCGAAATCCGACGCCCACGTATCGTCAGCTTGCGGAGTTTTCCCCTTTCAGGCATCTCCAAGCAGCGAGGCACCACATCGATCGGGACAAGTTCTAAGCTCCCAACTAGTTTCCCGACATGTGTGGTAATACAGTGTATGTAAGAGTAATTTTGTGCAAGTAAGTGAGAGGACAGGGCAAGTAAGAGGAAGAAAAGATCGCACGCGGTCCGTGGCCCGTTGTTAGGTTACTGCTCCGGCTTTCGCCTGGTTTTGACTAAAGAAACCACGGAAAATTACCGGAAAGCAGCCGACCGCTACATTTCTCCACCAGAGAACTGCTGAATTCGAGATAGCTATCTAGCTAGTGTCGGAAATCCTGCCACAGTTGGGACTCGATCCCTGGTATATCCCGGTTACAGTGACCTCAGTTGATGCCTTGAGCTACCAAGTCGGTCGAGAAGTGTTAGGTACGATCACCTGGAAACAAGCTAAAATATTGCAGTAAAATTCCTTCTAACGAAATCGAAAAGGAGGAAGTTGATTGGAAATATGTTGCAATTAGAAACTTAAGTCCTCTTGCGTGTCCAAGACAAACAAGATAGAAGTATTAGCTCACGTTGGGCGTCACGTTGGACAAATGGCGGTGGCACTCCCTCACCCTTCTACGTACGATTGTGAGTCGATGAGTACCTGTACTTCCAATTGTCTTCAGGGTGACTGTAAAGCTTTGTGTGCTTACCAGCCTTAAGATGACATCGTTAACTTCTTTAGGTAAGTTTCAGCGTCATTATCTGACGTCTACACGAGTTGTTGAGCCAGAACCTTGCCTGCACCTCTCTTCGTTTGCATAAAAAGAACGAGCTTCCGTAATCCATTTTCTATGACTTGAATATGTACCAAAAGCTGAAATACTTAGAAGATATTCAACACAAAGTGAAAGCTAAGTTTCTTCCTTGGCAAAGAGTTTACTAGTGGATTAAACATTCAAAAAAAAGTCGAACAAGCATGGAGGATGAGAAAAGAGCAAGATGTCAAGCCTATTCACGAAATCCTAATATTGAACAAGTCTGTGCCTTCATTCTGAACAGCCTATTGATGAAATGGCAAATCATATGCACGTTAGTGAGGTTATTCACACGAGAACAAAGACGGATTGTCGAAAGACTTTCTTTTGTTGACAACACCCATCCACGTTCTGCCACTCAAATCATTCAAAATCTGTATTTCGAGCCGTTAGAGCATCCTGAATATAGTTTTGTTCTTGCCACGTCTAATTATCATCCTGGTCGAGTTAAAGGTGCTCTAAAAGAACGAAGAGTTGCCTCCTACCTACATGTGAGGAAGCAGTGCATTCATGACTTGCTGCACCATCGAAAATCTTTTTTTATCTGAGAGTATCAGAAAGCTGGCTATTGTGCAATAATGGATATTGTACATTTAATTCATTGGAAAGTGTACATTGGAAAGCATGTTGCCTATGCTGAAAAATGGTCTTGTAAAAATCAGTAATAAATACTGAGAGTATATACTTACCCACTTGCCCTTGGATTTAATTTTCCTAGAACTGAACTTCAAGAATTGGGGTCAAAAGGATGGTACCGCGGTGGTCCTCGTGTCTCTTCTGGGGCAGGCCTGGTGACGGCTCTCAACGGGTTAATTGCTTAGGTTTTCCCGGACGGAGTTTGAATTATCCCGGCTATCCGGGAAGAGTCTCCACTCTGAGTGGCTGACGTTTCGGCCAATATATTGTGGCTTTCC
The DNA here is from genome assembly GCA_011170035.1 of Teleogryllus occipitalis. NCBI lineage: Eukaryota > Metazoa > Arthropoda > Insecta > Orthoptera > Gryllidae > Teleogryllus > Teleogryllus occipitalis. Next base: position 55,100 of record BLKR01015567.1, read on the forward strand.
TCATGAAGAAGCAAGTCGCTCTCAGAAAGACTGTTGGCTGAAACGTCAGCAAGCATGACAGAGCCGAGGCTCGTCCTGGATAGCCTAGACAATACTATCAACGGTTTTTCTCTTCATCTTATTCTTCTAGCATTTTAATTACGACCAAGTATTGTTAGTACGACCAATAGCACATAACGTTCAAAAACTCAACATTGTATTTTTATAAAATAACGCGGAATAAGATCTAGTACAAGTAGAAGTCGTTCTAACAGAAGATGACATGATAATCAACGGAATCTTCAAAGGAAAAATTAGCGAAAGAATACTACGATGAAAGGTTTAACATTTCTAATAAAGTTTTCGATGATACTTACAAAATTTTCATCTAAATTATAGTTGGATTTGATAACCACTTGTAAACTCTCTTCTCATAAAACGAATGATGAATGAATTTTAAGATCCTAATAAGAAGGTCAACTTACTTTGGAGTAAACTAGAAATATATTATTTTAATAGACTAGGGCTAAAAGGGAAATGCGCCGTTGAAGAGTGAATTAACACGGAAACAAATTAAATATTACCTCTCTTTACTGCACGCAGGAGTAATCTGTGATCAGGCGATTTCACTAAAAGTATAACGAGGCAAAGTCAACAAACAAATTTTGATTAAAAGAGTAATAATCGCCACAATGGATAAAATAAAAATCAATATTCAGAATGTCTACGTAGTTGTGTTATCGCATTATGATGAATTCCTCAATGACATTTGGTCGCTTTTACAATGCGATTTGGCAACTTATTGACAATAGCATTTGACAGTGACCTTCTGCCGCCGATACAAAACGTGTCACTCATATCGTGCACCCCAAGGGCGCTCGTTGTTGGTTATAAAAAAGAAAGAAGAAAAAAAATAGACGTTCATGACGTCCGACGTCAGCGTTCATTGCAGTACCGAAGCGAACCCCGCTACGATAAAATGCGTGCAGTATCAGAGCCGTACTTTCAAATGGAAATGCCAATTGAATGAAACAAAGAGACTGCCTCGACCGAATTGTTTGCGTGGTGGGTGATGTTTTGCTCATGTTTTACAACAACGAATTACGCGGCGCGGGTGGGATTTGAGGGGCGGGCGGGCGGGCGGGCGGGTGGCGCTTAGGGCGATGCGGAAAGAGTGCATCGTGCGAACTGCACGTTTCCCGCGTCAGGTGGGCTATGGGGCAGCGACTCCGCGTTAGCCGGAGCGGAAACCTCGTTGTCAAATCGCTCTTCGAAGCGCGACCATTAAAATTCAGAACGTAATTATATTCTCGGAGGTGGGGGAAGGGGGCTCCCGAGGTTAGGGGTGATACTGCCCGATGAATGCCGGGTTTTGCTAAGCGAAGGGAACGTACGAGTGAATCGAAATGCATACGCCGTTTAGAAGCTTTTTGGAAAAGGTTAAGTTAAAAGATTCCTCATAAATAAAATTTTCTAATTATGTTCTTTACCATTTATACTTCGAGCCTACTGAGTTATAGTGTTAGTTTTCAACACGACTAAACAGATCAATGGCTATTGATTGTTTTAAAGACCAGTGCTATATGGTCAATATTGAAGAAAGTTATGTCCGTATCTATTTTATCGTTCTTCCGCTTCGAAAGACCGTAGAAATGACAAAAGAAGATTGCTTTAAATTTTAAAGTTTAAAATAAAGACATTTTTTGATACATTAAACACATTTTTTAAGTTTTAATAAAGAGTCAATGGTCGACGTCTGCTGATGGAAAATATTTTACTCAGTAAATATCTACAGTTAGATATTTCCTTGTTGGCCATCTGTAATTGTCAAAGCATACAGTGTGGATATTTCCTCCATGACACTGCTTCTAAAATAACATTTCAAAATTAGCACTAGTATGTCTGTTATAATTTCATACTGCAGGTTAGCGATACATACACAACGACAAATAGTCTTTACACATTATTGTTTAAAAATACTGTTAAATTACGAAGCGAACACCATGTCTATGAATAACATAAGAATCATCATTACAAAGAGCGCTCTAAAAATAATGTTTCATGCAATACGTGAAATAAATAAATGATTGTAAAATTCTAACAGATTACTATTCTCATTTATTAACAGAAAAAGTATTGATATAAATTCAATGTAATATATTTTATGAAACAAATTCTCCTTGAAATCACGAAAACAATCGCTCAACGCTCTCCGTGAACTCTTATGGGTGTCTGGAGACGTGATTGGTCAGGCTCTGCTCGCGATAAGGATCCTCAAATCGGAGAGGCCTCCGCCCTGCACCGACGGCCCATTCGCATGCACGTCACAGGCGGTGACGTGTGCGGCAGCAAGCAAAGGGGTGTGGTGGAGGTGAGGAGCTGGCGGCAGTAGACCGGAGCAGGCGGAGGGTTCGTAGTGGAAAGAGGTGATGCAGAGGGTTGGAGAGGCGGGGGGAGAAGGTAACGTGAGTGATAGGGAGTTAATGGGGGTGGTGGCAATATTATAGGGTGGGGGAGGTAATGGGGGAGACGGGAAATTGACAGAGCCACCGGGCTGGTGGCGGGGGCAAGGTGCCACCGAAAATGAGGCTGGGGTGGAGCGGTGGAGAGGCGGCTGTGGTAGCAGAGGCGATGGCGGTGGTGGTGGCGGTGACGGTTGCGGTGGCGGAGGCGGGGGGGAGGGCGGAGATGGCGAAGAAGGCGGTGAAGGAGGTGGCGGTGGTGGAGGTGGCAGTGGCAGTGGCGGTGGTGGAGACGGAGGTGGTTGTGGCGGAGGTGGCGGTGGCGGAGGCGGAGGTGGCGTTGGCGGTGGCGGAAGCGGCGGTGAAGGTGGCAGTGGCGGTGGTGGAGGTGGAGGCGGCGGTGATGAACGTGGGGGTGATGGAAGTGGAAGTGGCAGTTGCAGTGGCTGTGGCTGTGGCTGTGGCTGTGGCTGTGGCTGTGGCTGTGGCTGTGGCTGTGGCTGTGGCTGTGGCTGTGGCTGTGGCTGTGGCTGTGGCTGTGGCAGTGGCAGTGGCAGTGGCAGTGGAAGTGGTAGTGGTAGTGGCAGTGGCAATGGCAGTGGCAGTGGCAACGGCAGTGGTAGTGGTGGAGGCGGAGGTGGCGGTGGGAGAGGCGGCGGTGGCGATGGCGGAGGAGGCGGTGATGGCGGTGGCGGTGGCGGTGGCGGTGGAGGAGGCGGTGGTGAAGGCGGCAGACGCAGCGCTGGCGGTGGCCCTGGCAGTGGCCGTAGCAGCAGTGGTAGTGGCGACGGTGGTGGCGGCAGCGGAGGCAACGGTTGCGAGAACGTGGTAGATATTGGGGCGGTGCCAGAGGTGGAGGTGAAAGCTTGCCCGAAAGGTTCGCGTGGCTGGCGCAGACCTTTGCCTACCCACGATCCTTTGATTCTCCGATGGACCTCTGATTCCGTACGAAAATCTCTTCAGAAATCAGATCGTTAAGTTTGTACCTCTCCTGCACCCTCGCAGCCTTCGCTCTCTGTTGAGGCGGGGCACGGACGCAGCCTCCAGTTTATTCACTTCCATTCGTACTTCCTACTCTTTCACTTTCTACTATTCAGTTCCTTGCCTTTCTTTTTCCGCTTACTCGTTGGCAGTATCCCTCTTTCCCGTCCTTGTTGATAGGCCACATTATTAGCTGTCTCGAAAATATTTACGTGAGCTATGATTGTTACTTAAAAATAAACCTCCTATTAAGTCTTTTAGTGACGCCTACTCTTTAATCTACCGATCACTAAACGCGAGGCGCCTACATTTCACTACGAAAAGAAACTCAAATAGAGTTTATGTTAAAACTTCATTTTCTGAATTTTCCCTTTTATAGGCCTAAGAATGGCATTATCTTGTCACTGCGTTGTATTACCAACCCATTTTTGTGCATACCGCCCTTCCCTCTCACAACCCGCAATTATGCTATTGCTCTGTCAATGTGCCGCTGTCCAGGGTATGGTCTTCAATTGTGTTGTTCTCTAGTTATTATATTATTGAATGTCCATTTTTCAATCTTCTTCTCTCTCGTCTGATACTTTCTGACTTTCCAGTGTGCTCGTTAATTTCGTGCGCTTGACCTTCACTTTTTCCCACTTCCCCCAGTTCCAAGACCCCATTCAGACATTGACCATATTCTCAGATTCCTTTCCAACAGAGGACATGTTTTATCTACCTTCACAACTTCCAGTTACACCCTTTATTCGTTTTTCATTATTTTGTTGCTAAGGCTGACTCTTTCGACCGTTCGTTGGTGCGGTTCATCCCTTCTTATCAAATATTCTATCTCACAACGCGTAAATAGCCCATCGCGGCTTCCCTTTTTACGTCAGTATCCGACTCCGATTCAATACAAATTGTATTACGGTTGTTATTATTATTGTTACCATTGAAAGGTCCCGGGCGGGGGAGTCTACAGAGCCATCACAAGCTGTTTTCCCCTCCGTTCACCGGCATCGATGGCGGGCGGGACGGTAGTTGCCTTTATTCAAGGATTGTCCGCCCATTTGCCTAATGAAAGTATCGACCCCGCCGTCGATACACGCGCGCTCGCCTCGTAACCGCAGCGGAAAAAAGGCGGTGGCAGCAGCAGCCAGATTGCGGCGCCGAAGGAGGAAGCGAGGGGATGCGACCGCGGGTTCACGCGTCGCCACGCGCGCCGCCTCCGCTCCGTCACCTCCGTCGCCACCGCCGCCGCCTCCGCCCGGACTCGCTCCCCCGTGTCTGTCACCGGCCGAACGCTCCTGCATCCGCCGGCGCTTAGGCCTCCAAACACGGCACTCCCTGGAACCGTCCCAGCCCCAGGCTCCACCTTCCCGCCCTCATCTTCCCATCCCACCGGCATCGGCCAGCGCCTTCGACTCCGCCTCGGTCATGCTACTATCACTGCTACCGTCACCGCTACGGTCACCGCTACCGGCACCGCCACCGTCACCGTCACCGCTTCCGTCACCGCTACCGTCACCGCTACCCTCACCGCTACCTTCACCGCTACCGTCACCGCTACCGTCACCGCTACCGTCACCGCTACCATCACCGCTGCCGTTACCGTTACCGTCACCGCTACCGTCACCGCTACCGTCACCGCTACCGTCACCGTCACCGCTACCGTCACCGCTACCGTCACCGCTACCGTCACCATCACCGTTACCGCTACCGCCACCGCCACACTCACCGTCACTGTCACTGCCACCGTCACTGCCACCGTCACTGCCACAGTCACCGCCACCGCCATCGACACCCCCCTCTCCGCCTTTACAGCCCAAAACATCACCATCAACTATTGGGCTATCTGTTCTCAGCCACTTCGCTTGTACCTATTTAGAAATTCCTCTCCCTACTGTGCCTCTATTCTTGTCATTTCTGGGTTCACTAGATCATCTTTAACCATCATTCAACCGTTCTGCTAAAAAATCTTGTGATTTTCAATGGTCCGACAGTACTATTGCTCAGGTGGACTCTCTGCTCCGACTCTTCTAGCCATCCTATTTACGTGCAATCCCAATATAACCCCTCTAGGGCTTTATCCTTCAGTAACGCTTTGCCTCTCCCCAGACTACCCTGACCACCACCACCTACAATCTCCATTATAATGTTTTTCCCGTTCCCTTTAAACCCTCAAACTCATTAATTTCCCACTCTAGCTCTCCTGTACCAAACTCATCAGCGACGTGCTTCTGACTATTCCCTTCCTCTCCATGAAATTCTCACTTTCCGCGTCACTTCCATCTCTCCAAGAGCATGTTAATGTTTCTAAGCTCTCATCAAGCGAGGCTATCCGAAACTGATAACCTGTAACCATTTCTTCAGATTTACACTCGAAAGCACATCACTTTGTACTTTTAGTCCGTCTTCGTTTTCAATACACCTATCGCTGATTTGTCCGATACATTCAATATCCTCCCCGTTGACCATGTCACCTCTCTTTTCTTTCCCGCCGGCTTCGTTCACCATTCACTGATGCCTCCACTCCATAGCTTAACTGTTAACGCCTTGCCCAAAGTTTTAGTCGTTCCACCATCTCCGTTACTTCAGCCACCCAAACGTCCCACCACCGCCGATTTTCCATTGCTCTAGTCAACGTCTCCTAAACCCCCTGTTATTCTTGTTATTCCATCTCCATCGTACCTACGTCCTCGCATGCACATTCTCCATACTTCAGGAGGCCATTGCTCTCAGTTCTCCATTTTCACTCCAAACACACCAGTTTCCTTTATTGCAATACTCAATTCAACCATCGTTAAAATATCACGATCATTATGAGAGGCATCTACATGTTCAGGACTCTGAGGTTACTATGTCCATCGACGTTGTTATTTCTACTTTGGATATCACAACAGCTTCAATAAGTGCAATACCATGACGACGCTTCCCAACACAACCGCTTCAATATTCACAGTTCTTTTGCTGTCGCCACGCTGCCTTCTCTATTCGTTGCCTCCGTACGACCATCGACAAACTGTCGAGAGCTCCCTCATTAGCAAGAAAGTGGTATTTACTCGGTTGCTGATGCCACGCAAATTGGAAAACGCGATCTTGTCCCATTGGTTTTAATATTACGCGACGACTCTGAAAGCAACACGAAATAGAAAAATACAATGAAAAGTCGTCTCTCTCTATAAGCAGGCTTGGAACGTTACGATCTAATTTTAAGAAGATTTATGTATGCTGCGTTTTATTTTTATCCTTTCCTTATTCAATTTTTGTGTCAACTGTCTTTGTTCCCTTTTCTGCACGAATCGGTTAAAATGTTTATTTTAAATTCGCTTGTCAGTCAGTTTTAATAGTTTCTTGTATTGTTTATGTATTCTGATATTTCAATATTTCACTTTAATCATGTTCTCACACTTCTCTATAAATCATAGTCATTAAGTGTTTTTTTCATTCCGCCGCAGAATTTGTTTCTTCCATTTCATTACGCCTGTTTCCTTTGACATCTTATCACATTTTTGTTACTTCATTGTTGTTTTCATGGTCCCTAATTTTCTTACTTAAATAATTTTATTATTTATCGAAGCATTTTCTTCATTAATGACTTCCTACAATCTAATTCCCTTATTAATTTTATTCGTGTTGTGTCCTGTTCAAGGTGTCAAAGCGTGCTGCCAGAGCGTACCAGGCCGAAACAGCCTCCACGACAGAGTGGCTCACCCCGGATAGCCTAGACAATACAAACTCCGACCACGGAAGCCGCAATCAATACATTTTTCAAGTAAAAATGAACAAAAATGCAAGGAAGAAGGAATTACATTCATTAGCCGTAGAAACAAAACGACTTTTAATGAGAATAAAATTAGTAAGAGGGATGAAATTCATGAAACTATTGATTAAAGAGGACTGGAAAAATACTCTAGATGTTAAATATTTTGTATTAAAGCATTAGATAAACACTGTGCAGACAAAATCATTTTCACACGCAATATTAATGGTTAAAATATAGATGACTTTGTAAACAATGTAGATATTACACTATTGTACTATGTAGATATTAAGTTGCTCCTTGTGTAATTATATCATGGTAAATAGTCATACATGTAAATAAAATGAATATTTACTATATCTTGAACATGAGTTTCCCTATAACACGATAAAAAATTGTACCTCGATGCAGAAGTTGGATCTTCAAAGAGACTTATTTAGCATCTCTAAGAAGTCATATTTATCCTGGAATATTTGAGTGCTCACAAGTCGTGTGCGTGGGAGAGAAATAATAACAGTACCTCGAGGGTGGGGGAACGAAGTTGTTAACGCTGTCATAAATACGCTCGTGTTTACAAGAGTGCCGAGTCTCCCCCTACAAGGAAAGAGAGGTTTCCTATTTATCTGGCGAAGAAAATTAGGAGTACACAATTCAGACGGAAACCTTCTTACAGTTTCCCCCAGTGTTTACTCTTTGGTCTTCGCAGCATCTTTCTCGGATGTACCACTCGCTAACGCAATGAAAATAGCGGAGTTCGCCCTTCGCCGTCTGTCGGCCCTGCGGCGGTAGCAGAAGCAAAGATAGCTGCGGCGGTAGCAGGAGTGGAGGCGTGGGGGAAAAGGAGTGGAGTGGGTCAAAAGAAAGGGAGCAAAGTATCGGACGCAGCAGGAATGACGGGGATTGGAGCTTGGACGGAGACGGAGTCTAAAATAGTGGTATGGGAAGGGCGAAGTCGGGAGAGGCGGGTTTGGGAGGACCGGAGTAGGGAGGGGCGGGGTAGAGAGGAGGGTTGGGATGGGACGGGATAGAGAGGGGCGGGGTAGAGAGGG